>CAIGQZ010001492.1:26837416-26856703 GCA_903798205.1 Danio tinwini | reverse complement strand
AATAACAGAGGTGACAACAACAGTTGACAATAACAGGTGACAGTAATAGAGTTGACAATAACAGAGTTGACAACATCATAGTTGACAATAACATAGTTGACTGTAACAGAGTTGACAGTAACAGAGTTAACAGTAACAGAGTCGACAATAAGAGGTTACAGTAACAAAGTTGACAATAACAGAGATGACAACAATATAGTTGATAATAACAGAGTTGGCAAGAATAGAGTTCACAACAATAGAGTTCACAGTAAAAGAGTTGACGTTTTCCAACATTTTGTTCTTTAGCTCAAGATGCTAACCTCAGACCAGATACCACATGGCATGTGTGAAACAGATTGTTATGTATTTTCATCATATTATTGTTTTTAAAAAAAAATCTTGAGAAATTGACTGAAATATGCAAATGTCTATTTAACATAATTAGATGAAACACCAAGATGATGAAAATGACAGATAATTATTTAATGATAACTGAAGCTGAATGTATAATTCAAGGTACAAAGACAGTAAAATATACTTAATGTGGGAGTATTTAAGGTCATACTTACAAAATGTCCCTAAATAAATACACGTACAACCATTACGTTATAGAGATAACTTGAAATAATGTATGTGATGTGGTGATGAACCATCAACATTTCCTGCTTGTTATCAAACTATTTTATAACTGTAACAAGAAGCAATTCCATCATAACTTACAGTAATGTTAAAACAGCTATCATAACATTATTTATCAATATGTGGCTCTATTTGGATTGTCATAAGCTATAGAAATAAAAAATGTAAAACGGAATTACGTTGGGACCATTGTGTTTGTTTACATCCCTTAAAATTATCTATTAAAGATATAATTAAAGTCAGTATGCTGAAACTGTACAGACATATTCTGGCAACTCCTGATATTTATATTTCATCTAGTCAAAAGTGCATAATAGGACCCTTTTAAAAGGATTCAAACTAAAGTCATCACTCACTCACCCTCATGCCATTTGAAACCTGTGTGACTTCCTTTCATATATATATATATATATATATATATATATATATATAAAAAGAATATATTATAGTAAATAAATGGCAGTGCGATCCAGTGCTGTTTTGAACCCCGCAGAATTTCATTATAAAGCCAAACGGTTGAAAACTCTGCTATTATGCGGTCCGTGTTTTGTCCAGATTATATTCTTCCTGCTGCTGCATTTCTCAATGGGGGATGTTTCATAACGTTTCGATGACACACTCCTGTGACAGCTAAATGATTTTTCACTATTTGCTCTGGCAAAGTTGTTACATTCCCTTCGTGCCTACACTGCGCTTTTGTGTTCAGCGGTGATTTTACAAGGCCGCCGCCATTAGATGCCCTAGGTTAGCTCATTTATAAAATGACATCAAACAATTGCCATTCTAAAGATTTTTCATTAAAAGGTAATGATTAAATGCCACCGCTTTGCTTTTTTTTTTCCTCAAGTGAGCCTGGTGTTTTCAAGCGTGACTCCAGAATTGACAAACACATCCAGTAAGTGCTGTCAATCAAATGTTCTCCAGTTCCCACCAATCATGGGTTCCAGAGCGAGCCTGCTTTGTTTTGTAAATTCAAGGTTAGCTATGGCATGCTGGCTGTTCTACAGCTCATGCTGGTACTTTTGAAGGTTCATGCTCACACATTCTGGCTCTATATTCATCCATATTGCTGGAGAATCCTGCAGCTTCACATTATTCTGTTCCAGGACATCACATCAGATTTCAACATTGGTTGTTGTGCTTATATTAAAGGGTACCTGTTATGCCCCCTTTTTATGTAAAAGTAAATCTCTGATGTCCCCATAGGAGGGGTTCTCAATGTCTACATTGAAAGGTACAAATCTGAATTTTTATTAAGGTCAAAGGCTAGGCAAGGCAAGCTTATTTATATATCACATTTCATACACAGTGGCAATTCAAAGTGCTTTACTTAAACAGGAATAAAAGAGACAGGTATAAGTAAAATAAAAACAAATAATATAAAAACAGATTAAAACAACAGCGTAAAGACAGTTTTTCCATATTTCAAAATACAGGTTGTGGTGGGGGAGGTGTGATCGAACACCCAAAAAGGGGGGAGAGCAAGCGGAGACACCGGCAGCTGGTCAGTGGTCCAATCATAAATAATTAGTAACACCTGTATTTTCTAGTGATTGGGCTGGAGAGACACCTTCATAAAGGGAGAAGGAACAGCCGAGAGAGAGGAGAGCCAAGACTCAACACACATACACACACACACACACACACACACACACACACACACACACACACACACACACACATTCACGTACCGAGCACAGAAAAAATAATAAACATTTGTGCTTACCTGATATCGCCGACCCTGTCTTCGTCTTCCCACAAAACGAACTTTACTACACAGGTGTATCATATTTTAGCATTTTACTCTGGGACTTCCCCACTCTGGTGATCAACCTTTAATGGAATGTTTGATTCCGCATGGCATATGGGGGGAAAAATCCTCCACATTTCTCGGTAACTTAGATGCACTTGATAGGTAGTGTCACAAAGCCGTGTGTGTATAGACTATCCTGTCACAAAATTCGGTGAAAATCCTACACGAAGGTAATAGTTTGATTGTAGTGTTTACATGTTTACACTCGGAGAGCAGCATTTACAGCTGATCTTTTAGTCTATAATACTGATTTTTGAGTTGTACTATAATATTGCAGTGATATTAACACTGTAAACTCAGTAACTAAATCATTTTGACTAAGATATGTCTTTTAAAAACTGAAAAGTACTTCTGACAATACAAACTAACTTTGCCATCTGAATGAACAAACAAAGACCACTGATCGATCACTTACCAAGTCTGTAGACACAGGACAATCAACACGAACTGTAGCCGTGTCTTTTTTAAAGGGAGACGAGCGGCAAATCCAGATTACACCATTTCCAGATGCGAAAAGCTCTCGGGTAAAAAATGTTCCTTACAAACGCATTTCTGTCATGTGCACTGTAATCCACACCTGAGTCCAGCTGCTCTCATAGCGGGAAATTAAAACAAAATCTTCATTGCAGCACATTTATAAACTCAACACAGACAACCTATGTCTCCAAACAATTCTTGTACTTTCACTTGTTTTGGCAACACAACGTGGCGTCTCTCTGCCATCTGAACTCTGTAACAGGTAAAAACAGTCTTCGAAGCTGTCATGCATATTAATAAAGTTGCACCTCATTCACAATAGAGTGCGCTGATTGGTTTGAACCAAGTCTTTCTCATGAATTAATGCTGCACACTCAGAGACGTTACAATCAACATATTATGTCTGTAATGAAAGTAGCCACGGCAAGGGACTTTACACCTAGAATAGATGAGATTGTTTCGATGAAAAGATGCAGGGTGTCTGGTAAGAGTTACAAAATCCCTAATTTTCTTAGGTTTGGCATGTAAGCCCAGTGCAAGTGTCATTTGGAGCAAAATAAACTAAATAATACTATTTCTTACCATTTATTTTTTTATATAGGCTACCATTTATCTATAATAGCCTACTAATAAATATATTTAATTTTGTTTCTCTGAAATCCACAATTTCAGTTGTAGGCATCGACAGTTAGCATGGATCATTTCATAATTAGGTTGCCTTTTAAAAGCTAAAAGAATAAGTTCAATAATATTATATCAGAAACCATCTGTTGCTTGTTACAATGTGGTATATCAGTTGTTGACTTTTTGTTTTATCATCAGTTTTTCTTAATATGAAATTTAAAGTAGACTACTGTTCTGTGTTAGCCTATTGTACTGTTTTATGCTTATATTGGTTAGAGACCTTCATGTTTTGATAGAAATAAAGGTCCAAATTAAACGTAAAACCTTACTATTTTGATAAATGTGGTTTAAAAAAAGTGTAAGAGATGTTATACAGTTGTTAATACACTTTAATTTATTAAAAAATAAATAAAAAATGTATGTACAGCCCCTCACTTTGTTCACAATATTCAGTGCGGCCCTTACCAAGTTTGGATTTGACACCCCTACTTTAATCTATTGGACGTCTCCAACAGATTAGATTTTTCACCTAGAGTCAAAAAGTTAAGCTTTACAGCTCTAATTACGTGCCCCCCAATTTCAACTTCCTTCTGGAAGTAAATAGCACAGCCCCTGATTTCTAGCCCCTCCTGGGTGTAGATCGCTTTAGCTAGTCAAACGTAATAAAAGGTCTTGATCTTAGCCAGACGCCAGGGACTTTAACCCCCTCAAAACAGATTATCTGTGGCGAGTCACGTCTCAGATCTCACTTATTGGTCGGACACCACTGCATTACATAATAAGTATATAATACAAGATATAATACAATATCATAGATATTATTGCGAATTAAACCTTGCACAGCACTTATCGCTGCTGCTTTACTTTTTTATATATGTGTTGTCTTCTTTATTATTTGTTTTCTGTACAGCAACTGATTAATTTAGGTTTTGTCAGCATTAGAAAGTACTGTGAAATTCATAAGGGGTCAGAGTAATTTTATTTTGTAAATGTTTTTGTATTTTTTATTTCTTCATTCACAGAAAATAAATAAAAAATATATATAAAAAAGACAAGCTTGAATTAAGAGTCATAAACTTGTAATCACAAGAATAAAATGTCATCATTGTAAAATAATAAATAAAAGTAGAAATACAAGTTTTTTGTTTTCCATTTGACTTTTTCCATGCTGGAAGCAGTGATGAACTCATATTGTTGTTTTGCCTTAATTTAGACTAGACAGTGCTTTAGCTCTTGTCCGGTCTTCCAGATGCAGTGACTTGGGCTTTTTCGGTGGTTGTAATTTCTAAATTATTTACACAAATCTATTTTGATTACACAGAATGGGTCTTTGCACTGCCTTCAGGCACCAATTCCCTCTTTTAACTGCTCAGGATTCATTTTATTGAGCTTCAAAAGCCACCAGTCATTGTCTGTTTGTGTGTGAGTCTGTGCGTGTGTGTGTGTCTGTGTTACATAAGTAGATTTTATGAAAAAAAGTTTAATATGAATGACTTTAGGAGGTGGTGGCACGGTGGCTCAATGGTTCGCACTGTTGCCTCACAGCAAGAAGGTCGCTAGTTCATGCCCTGGCTGGGCCAGTTTGCGTTTCTGTGTGGAGTTTGCATGTTCTCCCCGTGTTGGCCTGAGTTTCCTTCTGGTGCTTCGGTTTCCCCCACAGTCCAAACACATACGCTATAAGTGAATTGGGTAAACAAAATTGCCCGTAGTGTGTGAATGTGAGAGTGTATGTGTGTTTCCCAGTTCTGGGTTGTGGCTGGAAGGACATCCGCTGCTTAAAACATATGCTGGAATAGTTGGCGGTTCATTCCGCTGTAGCGATTCATGATAAATAAGGGATCTAAGCTGAAGATAAATGAATGAATGAATGAATGAATGAATGAATGAATGAATGAGGTGTAGTGGAAATGTTTTGGAAGTGACTACTTTATGGTGTGATCTGAAATGTTTACAGTCCATGACAGATAAAAGATAAAGTCAGTATTATTGAGAAATAACTCATTTAATTTTGTCACACAAACAAGCTTTCTATAGATATGTGTCTCATGTCTGTGTGTTTTGTTTACGCGGAGTTTCAGTGCATTTTACTAACGCGTTTCTAAACACAGGAGAAAATGCCTAAACTGTTTATTATCCTTATTTTTCAAAAGCACACACATTTGTTGTCATTGTGTGTGTACCCAATAAAAACTAGACACTTAAATGTGTTGTGTGTAAGTTTTTGACTCTTCTAAAGCATAAAAATACCATAATATGTGTGCAGATATTTATAAAACATCCCAAGTGAACATACTTGTTTAACGGAAAAACAATGCTGAAGTCAGATATTCTGCTTTGAAAAAGGTTTTTCCGTGCCGGAACGCTGTCTTTGTTTAGCTAAATTTAACCTGCACAATGCCAGTTTAGCCAATTATAATTCAGCACCCCGGGTTGCTTTGTTGGAAAACTGCGTATTTCATTCATTCATTCAGAAAGGCTCTGAAAGCATGCATCCGTGAGCGAAATAGACAGTATCAGACGTCAAAATGAGACCGATTCAGTTCCACATGAGGTTATTAATTAGCAAATGATATAAATGTTATGGACATAAACATTAGGCGAGCAGGTTACATTGTAACTGCGTGTCCTAACAACACGCTTTGTGACGAGATATGCAGTAATGAGCAGTTTGGCCGTTTAAACCAGACGAAACACGACAGAAATGTAAATACAGCCATTCAGAAGCACAGAATATGCACTCACTCACGAAACGGTAAGGTTTAGAATGTATTCAAACTTATATTGTTAGCATTTAGCACTGAATAAAGCACACAAGGTTTACCTAAGGTGATCTGTCATAGGTTTTACATGTTCGGCTGTGAGAAATAGAAGCCGTTTCTAATATATCAATTCAAGGTGTTGGTTAGAACCAAAACTCCTTTTAATATGGAAAATATTCCCTCTATCGCGTGTCGTTGCTTTTATTAGGAACACAGTTTAAATCACTCGCTCCTGTACTCAATCTGGCACCCCGCGTCTATTTTGATCCAGGAGTGCAATACCTAATTCAACCACTGGGTGTCAAACTTACATACTGCACCTTTAACAGATTCGATTGATGTATTGAGCTTATGTGTACGATCAAAACTGAAAGTGTAATTTAAGTTCATTTCAGCATTATTGGGTGAAGACGCTTAAAAACGAGTTTACGCGGTCTTCGACCCCTGGGTGTTAAAATCGGCCACATTTGATTATATATCCTCTAGTTAATAATTTTACATTGTGTGACATAATCAAATACGTCTTTGATTAAACAGCTCCCAAACCATGTGGGATGGTGGAGTTCGCAAAGCTTACAGATGACTATTCTTTCATTCATAATTTTTTTTTTCGGCTTAGTCCCTTTATTAATCAGGGGTCGCCACAGTGGAATGAACCGCCAACTTATCCAGCATATGTTTTACACAGCAGATGCCCTTCCAGCTGCAACCCATCACTGAGAAACACCCATACACACTCATTCACACACATACTCTACAGCCAATTTAGCTCAACCAATTCACCTATAGCGCATGTCTTTGGACTTGTGGGGGAAACCGGAGGACCTGGAGGAAAACCACGCCAATAGGGGGAGAACATGCAAACTCCACACAGAAATGCCAACTAAGCCAGCCTTTAAACTGCTGCAAGGACAAATTTCCTTTCTGTTTCATTACACTGAGTGTGTTTTCTAATTAATTATTTTTCTTTTATCATCTGCGCTGGTCACGGATGTTTCTAGAAGTATTGGAGAAAGCTTTAGGAGCCACTGGGTTGAATGAATTTGAGCACCCACATTCACTGCTATTGGATGTCGTTTTTATGTAAGACCTTACATAACCTTTTGAAAGCAGAGTGAGTAAGAGCTCCAGAAAAGCACAGTTTAATGCCAAAGTTGAATGTGGGAGCTATTTCTGTTAGTACCTATTCAATACAATAACTTTTATAAAAAAATAATATTCTCTGAAAGAAATTGAGTCGGCTCTGGACCATATTGACTTTGTATATAGAGAAGAAAATAGCATACGACTAGAAATATCCTTTTAAGTGATTCCCAATGAAGAGTTATTTTAAAGTAGGGCTGCATTATATATCGAAAAATGATTGCAATTATAGTATATGTGATATCCATATTGCAGAGAGCTGCAATAACTTGAATATATTTATGTTGCATGCAGAGGTTGTCCAAATTTGACTAAACAGATTGGATGGCAGGAGTAGCAGAAATTGGGGAAAATGACAGCAGCGAAAAACTGTTTGTCTGAAACATGTCATTATTTTGGCTTTAAACGAGATGTCACAAATGCAATAACAGACATGTCACAAACTGTGGTCATGTCGACAGGAAACACAACTTATCTCCACAGGCATCAGCAACACAACCACAGGGTGCTTTGGGCTAGAAGCTAGCTTAACATTTCTTTTTTTTACGTTTATGTAGGAATGCAGCGATTGACTGAATTCACTATTAAATGCAATTTAATTTGTCACGGTTGCTAAATTGTAAAGGCCTCGCAACACCGCATTTTAAGTGTGTGTGGTTACATGCAAAAAAAAATTATGTTTGAGAGTTGAGACACATTTTGTGTTTACATGTCTATGGTAAAACCAAAACAGAAATCAGAATATCTACCGAGGATTTAAGTAATTCATAGTGTTTTGAAGTTTGTTTTACCTACATTGACAGCATTTGTTTAGCCTATGTAAATTAGCTTTAAGAAAATTTTGATATCTTCAATATTAATACATTTAAATTATTTTAGTATGATTATTACATATACATTTTTTCTTTTTGTAATCTAACAAAAATAAAATTTCTCTAGGAAAAATTTGATCTGAAGAAATATCATTATTGCAATGTTAAACAACAATATAGCATATTGGATATTATAGTAACTAATAGCCTTAACTTTTCTGAATTTCATTGTAATGCAATAATGTGCACCTTTTGTAAAGCAACTTTGAAACAATAATTATAGTGAGAAGCACTATGGAAATAAACTTGAATTGAATTGAATAGTTTCCCAATATGATGCAACCCTACTTTAAAGGTGCTGTACTGCAGGGGTTCTCAACCTTTTTCACTTCAGCACCCACTTCTTTCTCTGATCAATTTTTGAAGGTCCACCTGTCTGACATTTTTTCTAAAATGTTTGTATAAAGTGCTCATTTAAACCTTTATTTATTAACAAAAATTATATTATATTATATTATATTATATTATATTATATTATATTATATTATATTATATTATATTATATTATATTATATTATATTATATTATATTATATTATATTATTATAACAAATATATATTATACATTTGTTGTACCTTCTATTATTTTCTATTATCAGCATTTAATAAAAAATATAAAATTTGATTTAAATTTAATTATATATAAAACTAAAACTATATTATATATAATTTTATTTTATAAAAAAAAAAAAAACATACACAGATTCAAAGAGAACCACAGATTTATGCATGTTCATGGTAAATGCTTGGTGCATTTCACATCATTTATGCTGCCTGGCAGAAATTTGCCCATGTTCATGCTTTTGCATAGATTTTTGAGAAATTTTACTTTTTACTCGCTCTTGTTGGTGTAAATCTGGCAACCTGCATGTGCGAGGAAGAGGGGCCGGGTGAAATAAAAATCCAATATTTTGCATTTGGACTGCAATACCTAGTTCAAACCCTAGGCGTCAATCCTACATACTGCATCATTCACCTATAGTTTACTCACGGCACATTTTTCACCTCAAGCTAATTTTCCACTCTAGTTGAACCATTTAAATTTGTATGGAAGACTATACTATATACTATGCTATACTACGCTATATACTGCACCTTTAAATATTTTAGTGTAAACAGACATAAATGTGGGCCATAAGGAACCATTAGCCTCCAATTTGCTGTTTAATTTTATGCCCTGAAAAGAGAAGTGTTTATTTTAATTCCCGGAAGGCAGGATGTGAACACAGATGGCTAAAGGTGTTAATTACAGAAACACTTGACTTGCGCGCCTTATAGACAGGTGTTGTTGGTCTGCTTGAGCAGTTGATCGTTCATCTGATATTAAATAGCATGACAGTCTCATTCAGAGTCAAAAAGAAAGCCGCTTGGCAGACACTTTCACTCTAGTGTAGTAACATCAGTCACGTTGTGGTCTGTTAAATTGAAGGAACCATCTGCCAGAATCCTCACGATGTTCCTCAGCCAGTTAAAGAGACTCTCCGAAGATAAAGCTTTGAAGCACATTACTAAGAAAGAGCATGTGTTTGAAAATATTGGCATGCTATAAATAAGTCATAGTGCAGCAGAGTAAACAATATAATCAAAAAAAGACACTCTGGGGAATGATGTTGGATTTGCTGATGTAGCTTTCTTTTTTAAGTTCTGTGTGTCGCAAAACTTTGTAAGCTAATGGTAAGAAGATTTGTTGACCAGTTTGTTATGATTTTATGCTGTGGAATTTTACATATCTCCTGAGCACATATTGATGCGTCTTGATTAAACCTGAATGAGGACACTGTGTTTATTTGCATAACTTTTAAATATGGAAGAAAAGTATGTTGCTGAATGAATAATATGATTATTGTTATATGAAAGAAAGTTTAAATATTGTTGCCAGTAATTGAGCATATGTGTTTTACATTCACCAAACACATCTATGCTTTTACATTCTTAAAAAAATCAACATAACATCAATATGTGTCCTGATCGTCGGTTTTGGCCACTGCTGCACATTCAAGATGAGCCATTTTTAAAATGTTAAAGTGATAGTTTGGCCAAAAATGAAAATTTACTTATTATTTACTCACCCTCAAGTGGTTATAAATCTTTATGAGTCTCTTTCTTTTGTTGAATCATATTTTGAAGAAAACTTGAAACTGTAACCATTGACTTCCAGGGGAAAAAATACAATGGAAGTCAATGGTTACTGGTTTCCAGCTTTCTTCAAAATATCTATCAGCTTCCATCTTTATTCAAAATATCAAAACATATCTATCTAAAACAAATGTTAAAAAAGTTTGGAACAAGTAAAGGGCGAGTAATGATGAGGAAAATTCATTTTTGTGTGAACTATCCTTTTATTTAAAAGACATGACAACTTTCCCCCAGTAATAGATAGTTGCACAGTATCTCCTGCTGTCAAGGTGGGCTACTCATGAATTATTAATGTGACTGTACATTTTGACTGACATTTCCTGCTGGCGAGATTTGTGCTACCCACACTTTTGTGGATGGTACAAGTATTTCTGGCTTTAATTTGTTCTTTCTTGTTTTACTTAAGTTATAAATAGCTGGTTTATATATAATTCAATTCAATTCAATTCATCTTTATTTGTATAGCGCTTATACAATGTAGATTGTGTCAAAGCAGCTTCACATGGAAGTTTATAGTGAATTGAAACAGTGTCAGTTCAGTTTTCAGTGTTTAAGTTCAGTTTAGTTTAGCTCAGTTCAGTGTGGTTTAATAATCACTACTGAGAGTCCAAACACTGAGGAGCAATTCCATCGATGCGCAGCTCTACAGATCCCGAACCATGCAAGCCAGTGGCGACAGCGGCGAGGAAAAAACTTCACCAATTGGCGAAAGTGAAGAATTTAAAAAACCTCGAGAGAAAACAGGCTCAGTTGGGCACGACCATTTCTCCTATGGCCAAACGTCTTGTGCAGAGCTGCAGTCTAGGCGCAGTAGCTGGACCTCCGCGAAGACACGTCTGTCCTTGGAGACTTGTTGTCTCTCATCTTGCGCAGCTCATGCGCATTGAACTGCAAGTGACAAAGACAGAGGAAATTTATCAAAATAATATAGGCTACAATTAACATAATATAGCCCACTTTGCAGCTTTCTTTTAAATTATAGAAGGCCTATATAAAAATAGCCTATATAGACAGACTTTTGATGAGGTGGTTTGTTTTTTATACTTCGGTTGTATTTTAATATAGCTAATTTTGATGAATTAGCTATAACTTTTGACAGCTTTTTCCTTATCTATGTTATGCACACATTATATTTCAGACGCATATGCAAGGTGACTGAAATTGAAATTAAAACACAAAAATACTGAGTCATTTGTAGTTTAAAATGTAAAAAAATAAATGATTATAATTTGAAAGAGAACATTGACGTTTTGAAAACTGAACTTAAACTATATTATTAAAAATAAACTTGCGGGACTTAATTTACGTCCTGCGACAATATTATTTTTATTCTAAGTTTAGTGATCTGCTTGAGGTTTGTCGATTTATTTTTATGCTTTTGATGAAGTAGCATTCAACTTAAGAGCTCTTTAGACCATGCACAGGACCGTTTCTAAGTGTTTCGCTGGTAATATCTTAAATGTTTATTTAGGCCTATTTAGTCATTTTTTTATTATTTATGTACAATAATTGAGACAAAAAAGGAGATAGTAAAATATAATCAACAACAAAAAGATAAATAAAACTGTAAATGAAAACATAAATGAAAAAGCTTATTTAGTCCTAGTCCTATCACTTTAAAATAACAAACACTGTACATCTCTCTATATTATATATGTCTATATATACTTATTTGTATGTATGTTTGTACTTTCATTTTAGTTGTCTTTTATTTCTTTAATTTTACTTTCCAAAATGAATCCTCATTGCACTTAACAAGTTTACAATGATAATGAAGCTTGTTAAACAAATTTTTAATGATTCATGAAAGTATTATAATGCTTTGTTTCATTGTTTCATGTTCATTTACAAGTAGCAGAGTATTTACAGCTACTGTATATTTCTGTCCATTCGAATCCCGTCTCTTTGTGCCCCCTGGCGGCATAGTCGCAAACTTCGGTCATACCTAAAAACACGTTCTTACTCCTTTAGTGTGGCGGTGGTACAAGGCACTGCGGTAATGCTCATTTTGTAGTGTCACCCACTGTAGCTTTATAAAGTCAATTGCCTTTTGGAATTATTTCCTACAAATATCAGATAATATGGCATGCTGCATGCACTTAATTGTGTTCACAAACCTTTCAAGTGGCCTCCATTTCCCAGGTGAGGGAAATTATATGCTTATATACCATATTTATTAATGTATTTGTTCTATTTAAGATAACTTATCATTTATATTTTTCTTTAGACCTGTATTGCACTCCAATATCTGACAGATTGATTAGCTGTAGGCTCTAGAACAGTCACCTGAAATGTTGTCATACAGTCTTATGCCTAGATTTCATAAATAACCTTGCATTTACTAACACATATTTGAAGTTTGTGGAAGTAATTTGCGTTTTCCTCCTGTGGAAAAATGCAGTGTGAACAATGCTTAGTGACTCAATGTATTACAGCAGTGTTTATAAAAGACTAAACAATTTATTGATATAGTATACAACCAAGTACATGTGGTCAGAGCACAAACGAGTCGCAGGTAATGAAGTGTTGAGTGTTTCTCCCGAAGAAAAGCCTGTCTAAGCAAAATGTTAGCAGGCATCTGTAGCTCTGCTCGCGCTCCGCCTCTTTGCCCTTTTTTGGTTACCCCCAGTCGTTGCGATGACCCGCGAACAAAATGGTGACGGTTGGCCACGCCCACTTGTAGCTTCATTTGCGCTCTTTAGAAACTTATGCGTGACTTCACAGATACTACGTCCATGTCTCTTACAGTCTATGGAATTAACGTTCTTGCCATTTATAAATGTTGAAATGTTCTTGCCATGAACATAGCCTTGGTTGCTGACATGGCATTAAATAAAAAAAACATCATCATCTCACCTTGTTTCAGACTTTTATGACTTTTTTATTCTGTTGAACACAAAAGAGGATATTTTGAAGAATGATGAAAACTATTGACTTCAATTTTCAGCATTCTTCAAAATATCTTTTGCGTTCAACAGAATAAAGTAACTCATAAAGGTTTGGAACCGCTTGAGGATGAGTAAATTAACTATCCTTTTAAATTACTTTTGCTGAATCCCATCAAGCATAAACCATTTATTTCAAACATCCTCCATTTATTATCCTTACAAGAGTCACATTAAATTTCTGACAAAAAAAATTGTGTCTAAAATTAGATAATTTTTTTCCTCATGTCATCTTTGAAGTCATTTCAATCTGCAGCTTTATTAAATCTGCAGGGCGTCCAAACATTCTGTGCTTTTGCAGAAGAGCAGAAGCGAGCCGCTGAAAATTAGATTGCGAGCAATTACAGCAAATGCACTAGAGGAGTCCCGAAACCTCATTAGCCGACTATTTAATTAAATGCTTTTAGTAGATCTGTAAATAAACATGCGTTGAGCACATATTTTTCAGCCTCGTTTGGTGACCTCTTGGTTCATGAAGTTTACAGCCGAAGGGAACATGCGACTGTGTGTGCGTTCTGGATTTCAGGCAGATTGATTAACCATTGAGCTGGTGTGTGTGTTTAGAGGACACTGCAGAGGGAATGAGAGCTGCAGTGTTTTCTACAGCAGGTTGGATATCAGATTTGTATGAAATCAGTCCATCTGACCTTCATTGTGAGTTTGTGGCCTCGCTCAGATCAACCTGAAGGCCTTCTTGCATTGTTAACCTTCAAGCACACTTTGTGTTGCGTATGACCTATAAATGTGAGTTTAATTAGTTGTTTTTCTTTTTTTTTTCTTCCTGGTTTTGTATTATGCTCTGGTTTATATACAGTTGAAGTCAGAATTATTAGTCCTTCTGTTCAATTTTAATTGTTATATATTTTTCTGTTTAAGGGTCAGATTATGTTTTTTAACACATTTCTAAACATACTAGTTTCAAGTTCAAGATGCTTGTATTCAGCTTAAAATGCAATTTAAAGGCTTAATGCAAATTTCTAATCAGCCAATCACATGGCAGCAACTCAATGCATTTGGGCATGTAGACATGGTCAAGACGATCTGCTGCAGTTCAAATCGAGCATCAGAATGGGGAAGAAAGGGGATTTAAGTGACTTTGAATGTGGCATGGTTGTTGCTGCCCGACGGGCTGGTCTGAGTATTTCTGTAACTGCTGATCTGCTTGGGTTTTTCATGCACAACCATCAATAGGGTTTACAGAGAATGGTCCCAAAAAGAGAGAATATCCAGTGAGTGGCAGTTCTGTGGGCCCAAATGCCTTGTTGATGCCAGAGGTCAGAGGAGAATGGCCAGACTGGTTGGAGCTGATAGAAAGGCAACAGTAACTCAAATAACCACTCGCTACAACCGAGGTCTGCAGAAGAGCATCTCTGAATGCACAACACGTCCAACCTTGAGGCAGATGGGCTACAGCAGCAGACGACCACACTGGGTGCCACTCCTGTCAGCTAAAAGCAGGAAAATGAGGCTACAATTCACACAGCCTCACCAAAATTGGACAATAGAAGACTGGAAAAACGTTGCCTGGTCTAATGAGTCTCGATTTCTGCTGCGACATTCGAATGGTTGGGTCAGAATTTGGCGTCAACAACATGAAAGCACGGATCCATCCTGCATTGTATAAACGGTTCAGGCTGGTGGTGGTGGTGTAATAGTGTGGGAGATATTTGCTTGGCACACTTTGGGAGCATTAGTACCAATTAAGCATTGTGTCAATGTTACAGCCTACCTGAGTATTGTTGCTGATCATGTCCATCCCTTTATGACCACAGTGTCACACTTTCTGCAGAATAATGCACCATGTCATAAAGCGCGAATCATCTCAGACTATTTTCTTGAAAATGACAATGAGATCACTCTATTCAAATGGCCTCCACAGTCACCAGAACTCAATCCAATAGAGCACCTTTGGGATGTGGTGGAATGGGAGATTCACATCATGGATGTGCAGCAGACAAATCTGCAGCAAATGCATTATGCTATCATGTCAGTATGGACCAAAATCTCTGAGGAATATTTCCAGTACCTTGTTGAATCCACACCACGAAGGATTAAGGCAGTTCTGAAAGCAAAAGGGGTCCAACTTGGTACCAGTAAGGTGTACCTAATAAAGTGGCCAGTGAGTGTATGTTTAGAAATATAACAAAAAAAATTGAACTGGAGGACGAATAATTCTGTCTTCAACTGTACAGTATATAAACCATTAATTGATTGAATTTACAGTAATGCTACTAAAGTATATCACGAAATATATTGTTATCAGGATATGAGATGACTTATATCGTGATATGAGATTTTTGTCATATCATACCCAGCCCCATTCTCATTTACTGTAAGTCAGATCACAGCATGTTAAATGAAGTTCATCTGGTTTAGTGACACAGTTTTGTCCTTGTCCTTTTGTACGTCGTGGCCTATAAATCTTGTGCACACTGCTGCTTCGGTCCCGCTGTGAAAGCAGCAGATATTAACTCTTTCATTAGCTCCATTAGACACATTATAAACCCAAGAAAAGAGTGCAGAATCGCTAAGAACTGACGGAGAGACACCGCTTAATCAAATGATTGATCCAGTGGGAAAGAGCCTGTAGTTTAATCCAGCTGTAACCTTCTCCTGATGACCGTCAGAAACTCAAGGACAGCATGCTTGGCGAAATAGTGACGTTATATAGAAGACTTTGCTTTATTTCTTTCTCTTTTTACTAAGGCTGGAAGTTCACTTGTAAAAGTTGTACATTTAATATTAAAATTATTAGCCCTCCTGTGATTGATTGTATTTGTTTTTCCAATATTTCCCAAATGATGTTTACCAGAGCAAGGAAAATTTCACAGTATTTCTTATAATATTTTTTCTTCTGGAGAAAGTCTTATTTGTTTTATTTCAGCTAGAATAAAAGCAGTTTTAAATTTTTTTAAAACCTTTTAAGGTCAATATTATTAGCCCCCTTAAGCTATTTTTTATTGTTTACAGAACAAACCATATTTATACAATAACTTGCCTAATTACCCTAGTTAAGCCTTTAAATGTCACTTTAAAGATGCTGTATGTAAGTTTTTGATTCTTCTAAAGCATGAAAATGCCATAATATGTTTGCAGATATTTAAGAAACATCCCAAGTGAACATACTTGTTTAATTGAAAAACAATGCTGAAGTCAGATATTCTGCTTTGAAAATGTTTTTTCCGTGCCGGAAAGCTGTCTTTGTTTAAGTAAATTTAATCTGCACAATGCCAGTTTAGCCAATTACAATTCAGCACTCCGGGTTGCCTTTCAGAAAGACTCTAAAAGCATGCGAAATGCGACAGTGTCAGTGGACAGTATCAGATGTCAAAATGAGACCGATTCAAGGTTATTAATTAGCAAATGATATAAATATTACGAACGTGAGCAGGTTACATTGTAACTGCGTGTCTTAACAACATGCTGTGACGAGATAGGCAATGATGAGCTATTTGGCTGTTTGCACCAAGCGAAACACGACAGAAATTTAAATACAGCCTTTCAGAAGCACAGAATATGCACTCATTCACGAAACGGTAAGATTTATAATCTATTTAATACATGTTAACCATATTTAACAACAATAAATGTAGATGCTGAATCACTCATATGTGTTTAGTTCTAAAGTTCAATTTCAAATGGTTTATTGTATTTTCAAGATCTGAGGTGAACTTTCTTTTTTAGTAAATGCCAATAAATGTCATGTAAAATGCATTAAAACTCACATTGTTAGAGTTTAGCACTGAATAAAGCACACAAGGTTTACCTGAGGTGATCACTGTCATAGGTTTCTGTTGTTCAGCTGTGAGAAATACAAGCTGCTTCTAATATATCAGTTCGAGGTGTTGGTTAGGACCAAAACTCCTTTAATATGGAAAATATTCCCTCTATCGCGTGTCGATGCTTTTTATCGCGTGTCGTTGCTTATAGAACACAGTTTAAATCACTTGCTCCTGTACTCAATCTGGCAACCCGGTGTGCGTTTATTATGATCCAGGAGTGCAATACCTAGTTCAACCACTGGGTGTCAAACTTACATACTGCACCTTTAAGCTGAATACTAGTATCTTTAAAAATATCTAGTCAAATAATATGTACTGTCATCATGGCAAAGATAAAAGAAATCAGTTATTAGAAGTTATTAAATCTATTTTGTTTAGGATGAAAACATAAATCAAAAAGCTTATTTAGTCTTGGTCCTATCACTTTAAAATAACAAACACTTTACATATCTCTATATTATATATATATCTTTCGTTTTAGTTGTCTTTTATTTCCTTAATTTTACTTTCCATAATGAATTCTCATTGCACTTAACAAGTTTACAATAAAAATAAAGCTTGTTAAACCAATTTTTAATGATTAATCAAGGAATTATAATGCTCTGTTTCATTGTTTCATGTTCATTTACAAGTAGCAGAGTGTTTACAGCGATACATCAGTCTCTGATCTGTGAACTGTGTCTTATTGATGAAAAGTGTGGTGTTAGAGCTGTGCGATATTGAAGAAAAAGGTAATAGCATGCTCAATAATGTGATATTCAATATGCGATATGATTTAGGGCTGCACGATATTGTAAAATTGTAATATTGGGATATTTAGTTTTTCTGCAAAAGGGCGACACATGGATCAGTTGTTAGCACTGTCATCTCACAGCAAGGTTTCTGGTTCGAGTCCCGGCTGGGCCAGTTGGCATTTGTGTGTTGAGTTTGCATGTTCTCCCTGTGTTGGCGTGGGTTTCCTCTATTCATCTAGATTTAACGAATTTCTAAATACTCAATTCTTTTTTCTTTGCCATGATGACAGTACAGCATATTTTTAAGGTTATTTTGTATTCAGCTTAAAGTGCAATTTAAAGGGTTAAACTAGGCAAGTTTGTTTAATTAGGCAAGTCATTGTATAACAGTGGTTTGTTCTGTAGACAATCAAGAAAATAATAATTCTTAAGGGGGCTAATGATACTGTACTGGACTGTAAAATTTGTTTAAAAAGACGTGAAAACTGTTTTTGTTTAAGACAAACTAAAGCAAACAAGACTTTATCTAGAAGAAAATAAAATTATCAGAAATACTTTCATAATTTCCTTGCTCAGTTAAACATCACTTGGAAAATAATTGAAAAATAATACAAAAAAAATGCAGGAGGGCTAATAATTTTGTCTTCAACTGTATATTATATTATATTATATTATATTATATTATATTATATTATATTATATTATATTATATTATATTATATTATATTATATTATATTATAATTTATTATATTATATTATGTTATATTATATTATATTATATTATATTATATTATATTATATTATATTATATTATATTATAATTTATTATATTATATTATAATTTATTTTATTATATTATGTTATATTATATTATATTATATTATATTATATTATATTATATTATATTATATTATATTATATTATATTATATTATTTATTCATTTTCTTGTCGGCTTAGTCCCTTTATTAATTTGGGGTCGCCACAGCGGAATGAACCGCCAACTTATCCAGCACATTTTTACGCAGCGGATGCCCTTCCAGCCGCAACCCATCTCTGGAAAACGTACACACACTTATTCACACACATACACTACGGACAATTTAGCCTACCTAATTCACCTGTACCGCATGTGTTTGGACTGTGGAGGAAACCGGAGCACCCGGAGGAAACCCACGCGAACGCAGGGAGAACATGCAAACTCCACACAGAAACGCCAACTGAGGTTCGAATCTGCGACCCAGCGACCTTCTTGCTGTGAGGCGAAAGCACTACCTACTGCGCCACTGCGTCGCCCTATATTATATTATATTATATTATATTATATTATATTATATTATGTTATGTTATGTTATGTTATGTTATGTTATGTTATGTTATGTT
>CAIGQZ010001492.1:26823249-26837226 GCA_903798205.1 Danio tinwini | reverse complement strand
ATATTATATTATATTATATTATATTATATTATATTATATTATATTATTTATTCATTTTCTTGCCGGCTTAGTCCCTTTATTAATTTGGGGTCGCCACAGCGGAATGAACCGCCAACTTATCCAGCACATTTTTACGCAGCGGATGCCCTTCCAGCCGCAACCCATCTCTGGAAAACGTACACACACTTATTCACACACATACACTACGGACAATTTAGCCTACCCAATTCACCTGTACCGCATGTGTTTGGACTGTGGAGGAAACCGGAGCACCCGGAGGAAACCCACGCGAACGCAGGGGGAACATGCAAACTCCACACAGAAACGCCAACTGAGGTTCGAATCTGCGACCCAGCGACCTTCTTGCTGTGAGGCGAAAGCACTACCCACTGCGCCACTGCGTCGCCCTATATTATATTATATTATATTATATTTTATTATATTATATTATATTATATTATATTATATTATATTATATTATATTATATTATATTATATTATATTATATTATATTAAACTTTCATTGTTATTAACAATAAAAGTTTAATGTAAAACTATAAAATTATATATATATTTGGTGACTGTTCTGTGGCACTGTACTTTTTTGCTGATAAGAAAACTCACAGCATTTAAAATAGTTTACATTAAAATAATTTACATCTCCTTTTAATGACCTTTTATTTAGTTAATGTAAAGTTTTTACCATCTTGTACTTGTCGGTTTATTAGAAATAAAGCATTTGATTACAAACATTATTGCTTATCTTTAAGTCATAAAGTTTATACATTTTTAGAAGGTTAAAGTTTATGCCTAGCTTTTATTCACAGATGTAAAAATTAAAAGCTGCTGGTTGCCAATTTTTCTTGTGCATTGCAACACTACACTGTAAAAAAAATCCATAAATTAGCAGTTTTTCATTTTTTGTTATTCATATTTTTCCCCATTATTTTTATTCATATGAATGTTATTCATATTTTCTCCATTATTTTTATTCATATGAATGTTATTCATATTTCTCCATTATTTTATTCATATGAATGTTATTCATATTTTTCTCCATTATTTTGTATTTTTCCCCATTTATTTATGATTTTGATCTGCATTACGGGACCTTGATCAACAACTTTTAACCTTAAAAAGTTTGATAGGTGACTTTTATTGACACGATCACGATCTAGCATTTGCATATCACTGAAGAACTACACATCTGCCACTTTAATGAACTGCATTTCCCATCATGCACCATACACACACCAGTTCCTGATTACCACTGATTACACAAAAAGCTGGAAGCTCATGATGGACTGATTACTAGGACTGTAAAGACACTTAATTGACACACTCTTTGCTGAGTCTTGTTAAGGTTTTGCTGTCAATTCGTAAGTGTTTCCCTGTTCTTTGTTTTCCTTGTTTGTCGTATTTTTTATTTTTTTTGCCGCCTGTCCCGGCCAATTGCCTGTTTATTGGATTACGCTTCTGGATTGTCTTTTACATTACATATGCTGAATTTTGACCCTTGCCTGTCTGACCATTCTCAAATAAAGCTGCGTTTGGAACGACCCCTGTCTGCACGATCATCCCATATGCAACATTTATGAACATTTTTAATAGTTTAAAGTGATATATTGTTTGGGTTGGTGTTGTATGTTACGCTACAAAAACCTTGTAATAAACTGCCAGTACATTTTCTGTTACTACACACACTTATTTCTCAACATATTATTTCTTTTTTTTTAAAGGTGTATTATTCATCCACAACCTGCTCAGCTGAATCCTTACATAGTGTTTAATGCACTGTAATCCACTATGAGCTAACTGTAAACAGATGCCACACAAACAGTGAAATGAAATCGTTGGGATCATTATTTCCCCAGGCCTGTTCCGGCTCACTTTACCCACGCCCCGTTCCAGTCCTGTGCTCATTATTGACTGTTTGTCCATTACCTGTGACCTCTACGAGACGTCCAGCAGCCCTGCCATGGTTACACACCTGTGACGTCATATCCTGGCTGAGATCACATTGTGCAGTTTATGCATTAAACAGAAGAGGAAGTCTTGGATCAATTTATAGGTCAGACAAGACAATGCAGGTGAACTGGATAAAAAAGTTACACTTTATTTGAATGTACAATTATCACTATTAACAAATCGTTAAACGATAGAAGGTTTCAAAAATGTGTTTAAATATGCAATAACATGCATACATTTCTACAAAAATAGGCACATTGGGCAAAGTCAGGTTTACAATTCTTGAATTTATTTTTATAACTCCATAATTCAGAAAACACAGTAGACAGATAATGAAAAAAAAAAACAATTTTTTTAGAAAACAAATCTAATAACCAAATAATGTATACCCATTTAAATATATGTTTCAACAAATATATATATGAGGAATATTGTACACTCACTGGCCACTTTATTAGGTACACCTGTCCAACTGCTTGTTAATGAAAATTTCTAATCAACCAATGGCAGCAACTCAATGCATTTAGGCATGTAGACATGGTCAAGACGATCTGCTGCAGTTCAAACTGAGCATCAGAATGGGGAAGAAAGGTGATTTAAGTGCCTTTGAACGTGGCATGGTTGTTGGTGCTAGATGCGCTGGTCTGAGTATTTCAGAAACTGATGATTTACTGGGATTTTCACGCACACTAATATCTAGGGTTTACAGAGAATGGTCAGAAAAAGAGAAAATATCCATTGAGCAGCAGTTCTGAGGGCGCAAATGCCTTGTTGATGTCAGAGGAGAATGGCCAGACTGGTTGGAGCTGATAGAAAGGCAACAGTAACTCAAATAACCACTCACTACAACCGAGGTCTGCAGAAGAGCATCTCTGAAAGCACAACACGTCCAACCTTGAGGCAGATGGGCTACAGCAACAGAAGACCACAGCGAGTGCCACTCCTGTCAGCTAAGAACAGGAAACTGAAGCTACAATTGGCACAGGCTCACCAAAGTTGGTCAATAGAAGATTGAAAAAATGTTGCCTGGTCTGATGATTCTCGATTTCTGCTGCGACATTTGAATGGTAGGGTCGGAATATGGCCTCAACAATCAAAGGTTCAGGCTGCTGGTGGTGGTGTAATGGTGTGGGGGATATTTTCTTAACACGTTTTGGGCCCATTTGGACCAACTGAGCATTGTGTCAACGCCATAACTTACCTGAGTATTGTTGCTGACCATGTTCATCCCTTTATGACCACAGTGTACCCATATTCTGATGGCTACTTTTGGCAGGATAACGCGCCATGTCATAAAGCGCAAATCAGCTCAGACATGACAATGAGTTTACTGTAGTCAAATGGCCTCTACAGTCCTCTACAGTCACCAGATTTCAATCCAATAGAGCACCTTTGGGATGTGGTGGAACATGGATGTGCAGCCAACAAATCTGCAGCAACTGCATGATGCTATCATGTCAATATGGAGCAAAATCTCAGAGGAATATTTCCAGTACCTTGTTGAATCTATGCCATGAAGGATTAAGGCAGTTCGAAAAGCAAAAGGGCATCCGACCCAGTACTAGTAAGGTATACCTAATAAAGTTGCCGGTGAGTGTATACCTCTTTAAAAACCTTCATAATATAGATATGAATAAAACTAAATTTTGTAAAAGCTGCTAAATTGGAGATTTATGGCCATTTTGAGGGAATTAAGAATTGATTAAAGTACTTTCTGACTTAAAGTAAATAGATAGTTTAAAATAAAACAGGTTTTTACAGTCATAAATAAAACAGTTTATGAAAAAACAAATTGTCCAAGATCTCAAAATTGACAGGTCCGTAAAAAACTTTTGTGGCTTAAAGGGGGATTATTATGCCCCTTTTTCGTCGTAAGGCAAATATGATGAATATGAAATGATGTGGGTTGTCCTTTAGAGCTGCTCAGACTCTCTCAGGAGTGTGTCCTCGAGTGTGTGTAGTGTGATTTAGAAGAGCCTTGAGAAGTTCAGCCTCGTCTGAGGCCTTCAGCATTCAGAAAATACAGATAACAGAGTCGTGATCAGCACCATGGACAGCTCCACTGCTGCTCCCATACATGCTGACTTCTGCTCATTTAAAGGGGCCAGTAAAATTAATATAATGCTTTTTAGATATTAGTATTAGTTTTTTAGTCTTAGAGATTCCTTAATTGCTAAATAAATCAGCAATGCACATCAGCACATAAACTTTTTTAGATTTTTTTCCCATGCACTTAAAGCAGGGGTGTCAAACTCAGTTCCTGGAGGGCCGCAGCTCTCCACAGTTTAGTTCCAACCCAACTCTAGCACACATACCTGTAGGTTTCAAACAAGCCTAAATGACTCAATTAGTCTGATCAGATGTGTTTAATTAGGATTGGAACTAAACTGTGCAGAGTTGCGGCCCTCCAGGAACTGAGTTTGACACCTGTGACTTAAAGGAATAGTTCATCCAAAACTGAAGATTGTTTCATCATTTACTCACCCTTAACGTGTTTCGAACCTTTATGAGATTCTTTCTTCTGTCTGAAGATTTTTTGAAGAAAGTCAGAAACCTGTAACCATTGACTTCCATGGTGTTTGTTTATCCTACTATGGAAGTCAATGGTTACATGGTTGCAATATTCTTCAAAATGTCTTATTTTGTTTTCAACAGAAGAAGGAATCTCATAAAGCTTTATGAGCACTTAAGGTTAAGTAAATAGTAATTTTTGGGAGATCTATCAGTTTTTTAAATAATAAAATGAACACTGTTAAATGTAAACTTTAGTAAATGTTAATTATAATAAAATAATAATAAAGGTTTTAAATAACATTTTCTTATTTATATTTGATTCGTTTATTGTGATCATTTAATCTGTCAGTGTTTTAATTGAAATGCATTTTTTATTTAATTCTAAATAAAGAAATTATGAGGGCGACACGGTGGCTCAGTGGTTAGCACTGTTGCCTCACAGCAAGAAGGTCTCTGGTTTGAGTACTGGCTGGACCAGGAGGCATTTCTGTGTGAAGTTTGCATCACAACTTTGCATTCTCCCCAAGTTGGCATGGGTTTCCTCCGGGTGCTCCGGTTTCCCCCACAGTCCAAAGACATGAGCTATATATGTGAATTGAATAACAAAATTGGCTGTGGTGTATGTGTGTGAATGAGAGTGTATGGGTGTTTCCCAGTGCTGGGCTGCAGCTGGAAGGGCATCTGCTGTGTAAAACACATATGTAAAAATGAATGAATGAAGAAATGATCATTTATTATATTTTACAGTCATTCAGCCCAGTATCTTATTTTTTTCTAACATTTATTTTTGTATTTATATAGACTATTATTTACTTTATGCTATTAAAATATAACATGTGATATAATATAGTTATTGCTCCCATTTAACTCTCCTTTTTCCTTTTTTAACAATTTTTTCCTCATGGGAAATGGCTGCTGTTGTGAAATTTGTGTTGGTTTTCATGTCTAGATGCTTGCACTTTTAAACAAACTACAGTTGAGAAAGGAACATGAAAGATCTAAACCTGAAAAATACCATAAATATCATTTCCTGGCAGCTATTTATCCTTTATTCCAACATACACAGTGCTCAACCTAATTGAGTACACCCTATATTGAAAATGAATATTTGTGTCCATTTTTCAATGAATATAGGTCATCTATTTCGGTTCATTTGAACAAAGCTGATTTATTAAACAGATATATTTATTAAAATAATATTTTAGTCACTGGACATCTTTAGAAATAGAAATATACTATATTTAAATTTAGAGAAATATTGTAAAAAATAATTACAAACTGCAAATTTCAACAAAATTTTATTAATTCTTTGTTTTTTTTTTGTTTTTTTTCCCTAACACATACATTTGGGTGTACTGATTTTGGACCGTTATCATTTTATTTAGTTAGATTAGCTCCAGATTTGGCTTCAGTACTGACTAATCTAGTGTATATGCACACATATAATATTGTAAAGCTTCCTATAGAAAATATTCATTTAAATGAGAGATTTGTGAGAGGTAGACTCAGACTATATGCTGAGCACTGCATGATACTTTAGATTTCATTTCAGGACACCAGAGGGCAGCACTGAAACATAGTCCATAGTTTTCAGCTTGACTCATATAAAAGTCTTTAAAGAACTACAATTATTTCATAATGACATTAATCTTTTATTCTGACTGTTATGTCTGTTTGACGGTAAATGAGATAAAAGGAGAGCCAGAGAAAGAAATAACATTTTTTAATCATGTGTCATTTTCATCATTATGAATCAGGCTGGTGATTCAGCATGAGCTTCACTGAAAAAGGTCATTATGAAAAATGAACAGCGAGGAGTGAGCGTGTGACACACCAATATGGTAAATAAAAAGATGAGTCATTTTTTTATACTGCTCGAAGAGTTTTTATGTATTCACAATGCTGTCAGATATAAAGAGCTGTAACATTATGAGTAAAGAGCTGTAACATTATGAGTAAAGGCTGCGTAATTGTGCTTGAAACTAAACAAATATTTTCTCCCCGGTTGTGACATATAACAAAGTAAGCAGAAATCTGGTGTGACTTGGTTTTGGATGTGAGAAATTGATTGGATGGTTGTTGTTTTTTAACAACTGTTGATCAACTTTTAAAAACTAAAGTTTAAAGCACTGGAGTGTGAGTAAACGATGACAAAGCGTGATCCAGTTTATTCCATTAAAATCATTCAGCTTATTATCAGTCCCTGTCACTAGTGATGTGCCTCAGGGTTCAGTTCTGGGTCCTCTGCTTCTTATCATCTGTCTTCTCCCTCTGGGTTTTATTTTCCACAAACACCAGATCCATTTACATTGCAAAACAACCAAACCCAACTCGAAACTCCCACTACCATCCCTTACCGACTGCTTTTATGACATTAAATCCTGGTTCACCTTCTGAAACCTCCTGAAATTAAAGGATAATAAAACCAAACTTCTTCTCATGAATCGACAAATCGCATACCATTTTTATTCCCATAGAAAACTCTGTCATTTCTTCTCAACTCTGAGATCCTCTTCTTCCATCCATCTCACTATTTGTCTTGTAATGTAATGTAATGTGTATTTGTAATGTAATAGAGTCAATTTGGTGGATGGGGATGATAGGGAGGCTACGATGGGTAAGGGCCTATGGGGGTAATTTGGTACTCTTTTACGCAAAGTGCCATGGGATTTTTTTAATGACCACAGAGAGTCAGGACCTCGGTTTAACGTCTCATCCGAAAGACGGTGCTCACTGACAGTATAGTGTGCCCTTCACTTTACTGGGGCATTAGGACTCACACAGATCACACATTGAGCACCCCCTGCTGGTCTCACTAACACCACTTCCAACAGCAACCTAGTTTTCCCATGTGGTCTCCCATTCAGGTACTGACCAGGCTCAGCTCTGCTTAGCTTCAGAGAGTAACCGGTCTTGGGGTGCAGAGTGATATGGCTATAGTGAGCTTAGATCTTCATAATTTAAACTCTTTTTCACATATCAAATTCAAAACACATCTGTTTAGGACAGCCTATACTCCACTTTTACTCCACTTTTTTTTGCTATGATGTAAAGTGACCTTGAGTGTCAAGAAAAGTACCTTTAAATAAAATGCATTATTATTATTAGTAGTAGTAGTAATATTATTGTTGTTGTTAGAGTGATATACTAAAAAGCATGGATGAAAACATGTAAAAACATTAATGTGAGCTGCCATGCAAATGCATAAATACGTAAAGCTCAGAACACTGCAAAACGCCTACAAATGATGACTCTGTGACCTCTATTGATTGAATCTGTGGATGTCAGTGTGAACAGTGCTTCAGGCTGAAACTAGCACACAGATACAGTGATGCAAGAGTTCTGGTGCTTTGGACAAACACAGATGAATTCAGAATTATTAGCCCTCCTGAATTATCAGCCCCCCTGTACAGTTGCAATCAGAATTATTGAACCCCCTTTGAATAGATTTTCTTTTTTAAATATTTCCCAAATAATGTTTAACAGAACAAGGAAATTTTCACAGTATGTCTGATAATATTTTTTTTCTTCTGGAGAAAGTCTTATTTGTTTTATTTTGGCTAGAATAAAAGCAGTTTTAAATTTTTAAAACCCATTTTAAGGTCAAAATTATTAACCCCTTTAAGCTATTTATTTTTTCCATAGTCTACAGAACAAACCATCATTATACAATAACTTGCCTAATTACCCTAACCTGCCTAGTTACCCTAATTAACCTAGTTAAGCCTTTAAATGTCACTTTAAGCTGTATAGAAGTGTCTTGAAAAATATCTAGTCAAATATTATTTACTGTCATCATGTCAAATATAAAATAAATCAGTTATTAGAGATGAGTTATTAAAACGATTATGTTTAGAAATGTGTTGAAAAAATCTCTCTGTTAAACAGAAATTGGGGAAAAAATAAACAGGGGGGCTTATAAATCAGGGGGTTGAATAATTCTGATTGTATATCTGTTTCCACAATGTCTGTTTAACATAGATAAGATATATTCAACACATTTCTAAACATAATAGTTTTAATAACTCATTTCTAATAACTGATTTATTTAATCTTTGCCATGATGACAGTACATAATATTTGACTAGATATTTTCAAGATACTACAGTATTCAGCTTAAAGTGACATTTAAAGGCTTAACTAGGTTAATTACACAACTTAGGATAATTAGGCAAGTCATTGTCACTCTCAGAAATAAAGGTACGTGAGCTGTCACTGGGGTGGTACTTTTTCAAAAGGTACAAATTTGTACCTAAAAGACCCATATCAATACCTCAAGAGTACATATTAGTACCTTTAACCTTTAATATATAAAAAATGTATTTTTTAATGTTTTGAACTGTCGAAATTTCATTGTATTGTAAATATGCTATTTGTCTGTGAAATAATGTTTTTTGAAAGGTGGGGTAAATATGTTTTTGTGTGGCTAGGTACGTGTGTTGAGGTGAAGGTAAGATTGTCTTTAATCATTGAATGATCGTCAAATGTATTTTTTAATGTTATGGACTGTCGGATTTACAATGTATTGATGTACACTTGGCATATGATGATAATTGATATGTTGTTTGTTGTTTTTTTGTAAAATTATGTTTTTGAATATGAAGGTAAATAGTCCTTATGTGGTTAATCATGGAATGATGAAATGAAAATGAGATTGTTTTGAAACGGTCGTCTAATGACGCAAGGTGTTTGACTGTGGGATAAAAGAGTGGAGTGAGAGGATTGTGTTACACACTGAGGAAGGCATTGTGCCGAAACGTTTGTGTTTTTTGAGTCACCCGAAGAATGTAAAAAAATTAAAACAGCACAAAACAATTACTTGATGAGTGCGAATCATTTCCTTTTTGAACAATAGTATTGACTAGATTAACGCACCAAAAAGTTTCCTTAAAAACCGCGAGCGCGCAGGGCAAATCTCATTACTTTACATATTAGGTCTACATAGGATTGTGCGAACTGCTGGACGTGTAGTAGGAGGTGAGCTTCCCTCCCTCCAGGACATCTACACCAGGAGGTGCATGAGAAAAGCCAAGAGAATCATCAGCGACTCCAGCCACCCAAGCCATAGACTTTTCTCTCTGCTACCCTCAGGCAGACGGTTCCGCAGCATTCGGTCACGCACCAGCCGACTGAAGGAAAGTTTCTTCCCTCAGACTATCAGGCTGATGAACACTTAACACACCCCACACAAACTCTCCCATACCCTACACCATAAAGATGTAGCATGCACTGCACTTTAACCAATCCATACTTAAACAATACTGCCTACAACTATGTGTACACCTATCCATCGTACACATCACTGTCACATTGCCAAATTTACACTGTTTTGTTTCTTTTTTGTGAGTATGTTGTTGTATTTTGCACTGTCTGTATTTTACACTGTCGCTGTATTTTGCACTGTCTGTATTTTGCACTGTCTGTATTTTGCACTGTTGTTGTATTTGCACTGTCTGTATTTTGCACTGTTGTTGTATTTGCACTATCTGTATTTTTCACTGTCTGGAGCCAGCACCTAAGCTTTTCACTCATCATAGCACACGTGCTGCTGATGATGTGACAATAAAAGTGATTTGATTTGATTTGATTTGATTTGTATAATGATGGTTTGTTCTGTTGACAATCCAAAAAAAAAAGATTGCTTATAATTATTGCTAATAAGAATAGCCCCTTTGACACATACAGACCTTTTCGGAAAATTACCACAAATTTTCATATGTGAGCAGCCCCTTTTTGAAAATACTGGTAAATTCGTTCCGGCAATTTTCTGGAAAGAGAAGTTGTAACATTACCTTAGTAATTTGCTGAAATGCTGCTCTGTGTGAACACAGAAGGAAAATTGCCGGAAGAGCGCGTTCACGATTAGAATGCGCTGACCTGAGACGTCTGCTTCAGCCAATCAGAACATTCAAACGCATTCACATCCGTGCTGTTTATGAAAATAAAAGCCTTTAGTCAGATAACGTTTCTATGTGGCTTCTTAATGCCAACTGTGGAAAAACGTTTTGATAAAATGCTTATGATGAACCGCTGTTTGTTTACCTTCAAGCTCTGCTTCAGTTGCTTGACGCGTGTGCACGTGAAGCAGCCGGTGAGCGCCAGCACACACACATACTATGTACATCTCGACATGCGAAAGTGTTCCTCCATATGTTTTCATTGAAGTTGTTCGCAATAATTATCCATCCACTGATTTTGTAATGTTGTCAAATGTGTAAACATTTAGCTGCGGTTCATGCTTCTGCCTTTGGGTGTCTCTGGGACAAAGCAGCTGCATGAATGCTAAAGCTTTAAATAAAAGTGAAACCATCAACAAAAGCCCGACCCCTTCTATGATTACAAATACAAGCGCAGTCGTTTAGAGCTCATTTATGGTTAATGATGTCAGAATTTACCTCTATTTTGGAATAGATGTGTGAATGGTCTTTCCCAGAAGAATTCCGTAATGTCCTTGTCTGTGTGAACATCCCTTTGTTGAATTTACCTTTGTTGAAGTCGTTCCGGTATCACTGTGTAAAAGGGACTATTGACCATAAAATGGTTTTAAAACATTTAAAAACATCTTTTATTCTAGCCGAAATGAAACAAATCAGACTTTATTCAGAAGAAAAAATATTACAGGAAATACTGTAAAAATTTCCTTGCTCTGTTAAACATAATTTGGGAAATATTTGAAAAAGAAAGGCGAATCATTTTGACTTCAGCTGTATATAAAAAAATGACAAATTAAATAAAATCAAAAGGTTACAAGCAATTAATGATAAACTTCATCGTGATTCTCTTTTTTTGAGTGTTTAATCCTGGCAGATTTGCACATTGCAGCTATCGATGCTGAACCGATATATATTGCGCAGCATTAGTTGTTACTGATCCTCACTGATACTGTCATCTGGAAGCTGTGCCGTCTTACTGTTATTTGTAATTTTCCTGTTTTCACTTCATGAATGTCTCACACTCCCCCAAAGGCAAACGATATCTCTCCCGCATTAGGCTTTACACCGCTGGTGGCTGACTTTGAATTTCACATTTCAATTTTACAGCATTTTAAGGTTGCGGACGCTTTAGACACATTGGCCTGTGAGGGATACTGTATATGATTATGCTGTCTGATCCAATTCTGATTCAGACATTAACTTCCCGGAGGCTTTAGTATTAACTTTATTCTGCAGAGTTGAATTACCGAAAACACCCTTCCCCTATTCCCACTCTACTCTACACTGTAACAAATGGCAGGGATTTCAGTGGTTTAAAAAATTTGAATGCTACTGTAAAAATCTGTAAACAATGCGTTCCTTTAATATATATATGGTGGATAACCGTAAATTGACTTCTGCCAAAAATTATGTGCATGATGCTTCATTTGTATGCTTTTTGTTGTTGTCATAACTATGGTTATTTTGATATTTGTTTTTCACATTATAAAATATAATAATAATAATAATAATAATAATAAATGTAACTATAATAATTATAAAAAAATTTTAAATATATAATAATAAAAAACAATAATAAATATCACTATAATAATTTTAATAAATAAAGAATATGTAATAATAATAATACACAATACTACATATTAATATAACTACGTATTATAATACATTATAAAATATAATAATAATAATAATAATAATAATAATAATAATAAAAACAATAATGAATATATCTATAAGTTATAAAATATATAATTATAATAGTAATATCAATAATAAATATGAGTATAATAATAATAATAATAAGGAATTTTAAAATATAATAATAATAATAATAATAATAATAATAATAAACAATAATAAATATAAGTAAAAAAATATAATTGAATTGAATTGAATTGAATACACAATAAATATTAATATAACTATACTAATTATAATACATTATAAAATATATAATAATAATAACAATATTAAATATAAATATACACATAATAATTATAATGCATTATAAATATAATAATAATAATAATAACAATAAAAAATATAAATTTAATAATTATAATATATTATAAAATATAATAATAATAATAATAATAATAATAATAATAATAATAACAATTATAAATATAAATATAAGTATAATAATTTTAATAAACTATAAAATATATAATAAAAATATTATTAATAATAGTAATCTATAATAAATATAAATATAGGTATAATAATTATAATACATTATAAATATAATAATAATAATAATAATAATAATAATATTAATAATAATAATGATGATGATAATGATAATAATAATAATAATAATAATAATAATAATAATAATAAAAGCTATAATAAATATAACTATAGTAACCATAACAAATTATCAAATACATAATAATAATAATAATAATAATAATAATAATAATAATAATAATAATAATAATAATAATTTATAATACATATAAATATAGCTAAAACAATTATAACACATTTTAAAATATATAATAATAATATTATTATTATTATTATTATTATTAATAATAATAATAACAAGCAATAATAAATATGAATATAGCTATAATTATTATAATAAATTATAAAATAATAATAATAATAATAATAATAATAATAATAATAATAAATAATAAATAATAATTATAAATGTAGCTGGTAATCATAATACATTTTAAATATATAATAATGCTATTAATAATATTAATAATGATAATAATAATAATATAATAAAAATGAAAATAATAATAATAATAATAATATTAATCTATAATAAACAAATATAGCTAAAACAATTATAATACATTTTAAAATAATAATAATAATAATAATAATAATAACAAACAATAATACATATGAATATAGCTATAGTTATTATAAAAATATTAAATATAATAATAATAAAATATAATTATAAAATAATTTATAATAATTATACATATAACTATGGTAATTATAATACATTTTAAATATATAATAATAAATTTTCTCCCAATCCTAAAGACAAAGATAGTAAGAAATCCTTCCTCTGTGAAGTTCCTGTGATCTTCTAATGGGATGCCTCTCTTTTGTGCCTAATTAGTGGTTCTTTAATTACCTGCTATCTGTGTGATTTCAGCAGGTTTGTCCGCCTTCTAAATGGCACACAGGGAAAGTAGTGTGGGCTTCTGTTTATCCTAATATGCTAATGCTGAAAATAAGATCAAGCCATAACGCCTGAAGTCAGTTACACTTCCTTTATTTGCACAGTGGAAATGTCAACTCGAGCAACATCTACAGAGAAACTCTTGGTTGGAGGCAAAAATAAGCAAATTTGTCGCTGATTGACTTCTCCAGTCTAATGTGACTCCTGTGACACCAGCTTTGAGTTCACAGAGGGACTGCTGACCTCAAGAGTCAATCTGTGAACATCATATTATCTTCTTTATAGCAGAACGTGTTTTATTTTTCATAGAGACATGCTCTTAAATAAAGCAGGAGATTTTTAGAGGGGATAAATCCTCTTTGAGTGTTGAGTTGAAGTTTTGCTCCAGGATTTTGAAGTTTCCTT
>CAIGQZ010001492.1:26786014-26801934 GCA_903798205.1 Danio tinwini | reverse complement strand
AATAATAATAATAATAATAATAATAATAATAATAATAATAATAATAAATAACTTGACTTCTAGTTGATCATTTGGTATCAGAAGTGGCTTATATGAAAAAGTATTTTCACAATAATGTCCAGTATAGTATATAAAGTCATGATGCAGTGGAAAAAGAATGAATATTGTGTATGACACCCATGAGCTTGGAGGACTGCATCCATACATCTCTGCAATGACTCAAATCACTTATTAATAAAGTCATCTGGAACGGCAAAGAAAGCATTCTTGCAGGACTCCCAGAGCTTATCAAGATTCTTGGGATTCATCTTCAATGCTTCCTCCATCTTACCCCAGACATGCTCAATAATGTTCATGTCTGGTGACTGGGCTGGCCAATCCTGGAGCATCTTGACATTATTTGCTTCCAGGAACTTTGATGTGGAGGCTGAAGTATAATAAGAAGTGCTATCCTGCTGAAGAATTGTCCATTTACTGTGGTTTGTAATGTAATGGGCAACACAAATGTCTTGATACCTCAGGCTGTTGATGTTTCTATCCACTCTGCAGATCTCTTGCATGCCCCCATACTGAATGTAACCCCAAACTATGATTTTTCCTTCACCAAACTTGACTGATTTCTATGAGAATCTCAGGTCCATGCGGAATCCAGTAGGTCTTCTGCCATATTCAGGATGCAATTCAACAGATGATTCATCAGAAAAATCGACCTTCTGCCACTTTTGCAAATGATCAACTAGAAGTCGAGTTATTATTTGTTGCTTTTACAACTGAGATCAACAACAATACTTTTGTATTTTTTTGTTTAAATATATATATATATATTTATATATATATATACGCTAAAAAAATGATTAAATGGATTTACTTTTTTTTTTTAAGTAAGTGGTTGCAAACAATCTATAAGGGCTGAATTTAAACAAACAAATTAAAGGTGCAGTAGGTGATTGTCTTCAGAAAAATGTTTGTTGTGCTGGTTGAAAGTTCAATTTAATTCAATTCAAAAGCCTCTTCACATTCCAATAGTAATGATTACAGTAAATGATCTAAATGTATTTACATGTATTTTTATATTCTGTGTAAGGCATGACAAAAAAAATATTAAATATTGTCAGGCCGACAATTCCCATAATTCTGATAAGTAGCCCAAACTGTCTAATTAATAATAATAATAATAATTTCACCCGTTCACGCAGATCCGCCGTTTGTGTGTACACACACTGCACGTTCATGTGCACATGAGAGAGCGAGAGAAAGTTAAAAACAAATGCTGAATCAAACTGTCAATATTGGAGTTACTTTTGCACGCTGGAGGAAAGACGACACCATGGCTGAAGGATTTCTGTTAGACAGGTAATGTTCTGTTTTAAAACTATTTTAGTCACGCAAAGCTGATGTAGATTGTGTTGTTTTACAAATGGGCTATATGCACAGAAGTGTTGTTCAGCCACTGAAATCTTCCAGCAATAGATTTATGTGACTCTTCAGTTTCATAAGGACCTTTTACAGCATCGATAATGCACATTTTTATTTAGTTCAACAACAAAACATCAGTAAAAAGCGCTATTATATTCACATTGGTTCATTTTTGAACAATGACAGCCTGCTCCCTATATTGTTCACCATGCTACTCTGAACATTCGGTCTGAAATAGCATGTAAGTATGGCTTAGTAATAAGTGTAATTCCTGCACGCCGCCGGCCAACCACTAAGCAGAGTCGCTTTAGCACAGCACGTGAGAGAGGGTTGTCTGCTGTCGTCTTTACAGTGCGCATTCGTGTTTCAGGAGGCGTGGATTTGGATGGCCGAGGAGGGACTATGCTTCAAAGATATTATGCTAACCGGTTACCATTGTGGGAGATCACCTACTGCACCTTTAAGTTGAACATTGCTATATTTGATTTGTTTCTTTAAATTCAGCTCATATAAATTGTTTGCAACCACTTACCTTAAAAAATTTAGTAAATATAAAGAATTATTTATATATATATATATATATAGTCTGCACTGTTACGATGAAGTGTATTTTGCTAAAATAACTCTAATAAAATAAAACTTAGAACTAAGTTAAAAAGACAGGAAAAAAATGAAATAATCAGTCATACAAAACATTCAAAGCCCTTTCCTTCAGCCTTTTTTTCACATTTCATTTTGAAGAAAATGATTTAGACGTGATAAAATGCCTGAAAACAGAGCAGAAAGCACTACATTCTTTTCACAGCTGAAAGGAAATTAGCCATAATATTTAATAATATTAAGCATTATGTGGAGCGGTGGCCTCAAACCTCCACAGAATTAATGAAAAAAAACTTTAATTAAAATGTTAAAATATATAAAAACAATAAATCTTCTCCCCTGCAAAATAACTATTGTTTTTATTGAAGAATTATAAAATAAATCATAGACCTAACTAATTCAATGTTAACACTCACAGTTTACATTAAGAAGGATAAGATGTACAGTTACTTGAAGACTTTTTTTATAGCAGGAAAAGAAAATGTACTTAAAAGCCAACATTTGTTGTAAATGTAAATGTATAGGAAACGCACACTGAGTTGTATTCGCAACACAACCACAGATATTCATTTTGCTTCACATGTGTGTTTTATTAAGCCCCAAGTTGCAACTAACCCTTTAACCCTCCTGTTGTCTTGAATTCGGCTCGCACTTTGAGTTGAAAATGAGCCGCCTTCATCCTCAAATCTATTTTACACAAAGAAACAACCTAATCTTCATCACAGACTCTGTGGATGTCTAGGTTTTCCCTCATTAGTGTGGAGTCAATGCTTAATCAGAGGGCAATGCTCGTTTTTGACTAAAGGCTATACTGTATTTTCTAATGCTAAAGGTACCTGCATTAAAGTCCACATGAACTGAAAGCTGCAACCATTTTTTTTTTGGTATTGTGACGCAGTTCCTAGAGAATCTGAATATTAAATGAGCTAGCAGCTTGTTTTTTTTCTACTGCGAGCTAATTGGATGTAGTGAAGGAAACATTTCATTCTGAAAGATCGGGAATAGGGTTTGTGGAGAGTTATTACACCCTAACAGACTCCTCCTCCTCCTCAACATTTCTGTTTGTTGTCTAAACTGACAGCTGGAGGGGCGTGGATAAGTATGTTAGCCACGCCCAACACCTCAGACAGACATAATCTGATAATTTAACTGAAAACAAACAGGATGTGCATTTTTAGATTATAATTAAAGATTATAAGGGCAAACAACTTTTTTTTTTCTTAATGACATGCTCAGATGAATTGTTCACCACAAAACCAGCAATGTGAGCTAACATATGCTTAGTTTTGATTTCAAGGGGACTTTAAAGTGTGCATGTGTGTGCCAGAGATCCAGAAGTTTTTTGTGGTGTCAAATGGTTTTATAGTTGGCAAGTCAAAATTGATCCCAAGAACAATTTTTTGGCGGTTCATTCCGCTGTGGCGACCCCAGATTAATAAAGGGACTAAGCCGAAAAGACAATGAATAATTTTTTGTACCATAAATGCATGCAGCCTTCAAGAATCAAAATAATTATTCATTTTTCTCTAATGTTGGGGTCATTAAAACATCACCAAACTTAAAAAAAAAATAAATAAATAAAAACATTGTTTAGGTTTGCTGTTAAAATGGTCATTTTCAGACCCACAAGTCAACAGGAGGGTTACTAAAAATGTTTCAAAATGACCAATGTTGTTATATTTTCAGCCAAAATTGCAGCATGAGACTCAGTAGCCCCTTTCACACAGTAATACCAGTAAAAATCTGGAAAATTTCCAGAACAACTTACGACCAGCACGTTCAAAAAAGCTTGGTTCACTCTAGGGTTGGGTCGATAGATGATGCCATTGTCCATCACTGATGGCCTATAGACATCACAATGCTGAGCAGGCATCACTGATCCTCCGCCCCGCCCCCATCGCAAACCGGCTCGTGAAAAATTCACACTCAGGCCCCGTTTACACTAATACGTCTTAGTTTTAAAACTGCATTTTAGAACAAAAATTATCCACATCCACACTGGCATTTCTGAACAGCCTTCCGTCCGCTGAAAACGCACATCACGTGACCACACCCACACACATAGACACAGACACAGCCCCACACACTCTATCTAATAACTCTTCGGTCTTTTGAATCTATCAGGTAACGTATCACAGCGTCAGTACACTGCTTTAATCTTTCGCTTACACGCTTGTACTTAGTAATTATAGCGAAAACCTCAGCTACTGTTGGTTGTGCACCTTTTTTACCAACCAAGATTATCGACGCCATTATAACGACACAGATCACTCTACCTACTCATGCCAAAGTCCTGCGGAAAAAAAGTGATTGACAGGTGGTAATTTGTGTGCAACTTATCTTTATTTATTTATGATTTGGTTATTGGTAAAAGGAAGACCATGCGGGTCAGGTAGTTGAAACGGTAGGCTACAAATAATTAATTCGTTATGAATTAATTATTCATGAATAATTAATTCACCTCCCCCTATGACGACGATGTCATTGTCAATCGCAATGTTTCACATTAGACATCGTATGATGCCAAATTGGTCAACATAACCCAACCCTAGTTCACTCAGGCAAGGACGTTTTTACAGGAAAGACCATTCACACATCTATTCCAAAATACCGGTAAATTCTGACATCATCAACCATAAATGAGCTCTAAACGACTGCGCTTGTATTTGTAATCATAGAAGGGGTCAGGCTTTTGTTGATGGTTTCACTTTTATTTAAAGCTTTAGCATTCATGCAGCTGCTTTTGTCCCAGACAACCAAAGGCAGAAGCATGAACTGCAGCTAAATGTTTACACATTTGACGACATTACAAATTCTGTGGATGGATAATTATTTTGAACAACTTTGATGAATATATGTGGAGGAACACTTTCATATGTCGTGATGTACATAATATATGTGTGTGCTGGTGCTCACTGGAGCACTCCTTCACATGCACACACGTCAAGCAACTGAAGCAGAGCTTGAAAGTAAACAGACAGCGGTTTATCATAAGCATTTTACCGATATTTTTTTCCACAGTTGGCATTAAGAAGCAACATAGAAACTAGGGTTGGGTCGATAGATATCGCGATGCTGACCCGACCTTGAGATCCTCCGCCCTGCTCCCATCGCAGCAGCAACCCGCTGGCGAAAAATACACACTCAAGCCCCGTTTACACGAATACGTCTTCGTTTTAAAATGGCATTTTAGAACGAAAACGATCTACGTCCACACCGGCATTTCACCTAGCATTTCTAAACAGATCTCTGTCCACACTAATCGCTAAAAACGCACATCACGTGACCACACACATAAACACACACACACTCTGGCATGAGCTGCAGCGTATGCACACGTCTGAGCTCCTGGCAGTCAACAGGTGCTTTGAGCACAAAACCCCAGAGAGCAGTGCACGTCGGACAGTTTATCAAGGATGTACCGCTGGATGGCATCTGACTATAGTTGTTAAACGTGATATTAAAATAATCCTGTCTCTATCTAACGACTCTTCAGTCTTTTGAATCTATCAGGTAACGTGTCACAGCGTCCGTACACTGCTTCAATCTTTCACTTTCACGCTTGTACTTAGTAATTTTAGAGTAAACCTCAGATACTGTTGGTTGGTTCTTTTTGGTTGTGCACCTTTGTTTACCAATCAAGATTGTCGTCACCATTATAATGACACAATTCATGCCAGAAGACTGATGCCAGAGTCCCGCGGAAAAAGTGATTGACAGGTGGTAATTTGTGTGTAACATCTTTATTTATTTATAATTTGGTTATGGGTAGGGCCAGACAGAATCTGCGTAAATGTTTTGCTATTTCTGCGCAGAATATTGTAAAAAAAATCTGCAGATTTATGCAGAATGATTTTGGGTGTATCGTAACTAAAAACGTAATATGTTAAATAAAAAGTAACACATTTTTAACTTTTATTTAATGTTTACATTGCAAATCCTATTAGATCCACTTATTTGGTAAACAAAGCAAGTCTCTCAAATAATATATCTACTAAAAGGCAGAAAATATTATTTTACAAACTGTATTGTAAGTAAATCATATGAACATTTTCATATTAGTCAATAATATTACTGAAATTAATGTAAAAACGGAAAAAATATACATTTACACACAACTAAATTAATACACTCGATGGGTTGAAAATCTGCGGACATCTGCAGATTTCTGCGTGCGCAGATTCCGTGTGGGCCTAGTTATGGGTAAAACAAAGACCAAGCAGGTCAGGTAATTAAAACAGTAGGCGACAAATAATTAATTTATTATGAATTAATTATTTATAAATAATTAATTAACCGCTGCCTTTGACAACGATGCCATAGTCCATCACAATGTTTCACATTAGACATTGTACAATGCCAAATTGGTCGACATCGCCCACCCCTTTATAGAAACGTTATCTAACATCTAGCAGCTAAATGTGTCTGCAAAAATATTAAATGGCTTTTATTTTCATATTTTATTTTCATATTTTCATGTTCTGATTGGCTGGAGTAGATGTCTCACGTCAGCACGTTTTAATCGTTTATAACATCTCTTTCTGGAAAAATGCCGGAACTAATTTACCAGTATTTTCAAAAAGGGCCTGTTCACACATGATCCTATTCCGGAAAATTGCCGGTAATATTCTGTAGGTCTGTATATGTGAAAGGGGCTAATAGCTCAGTTGAAAAATGGTGTCAAGTCAAAATCAGAACCAAGAACCAGCAAAAACAACAACTATTCAAAGCATTTCATGAATGCCGACTGTGTGTGGGCCTGCTCTGTAATCACTTCGACACTGCATATTGAAACCAGCACAGAATCAGCCTGAACCAACCTCATCATACTTGCATCCAATGGGATGCACCAACCAGACATCTGATTTCAATTGCAAAATACCAGAAACCAAAAGCGGAGCCAAACCATTTCCCCACAGAGAGCATCAACCTTGTTACTGAAGACACCGTGTGCATTATCCTCAAGAATGCCAATGAATGATTTAAAGGGAGTGTGCACACGTCACCAATGCTGTTAGATACTTCAACTCAAATATATTCCTATAAATACCTATTAAATATGGAATATCTTATGGCATATTTATAGCTCTAATGAGGAACAAACAAATGTACTGTTGTTGTGTGATTGTTTATGTGGCTGTGTGTTGATTTCTCCTTATTCTGAGCCAATCACAGCGTGTCAGCACCCAGCAGGTGCCCTGCCATTGGCTGTTGGGGTGTGATGCGTGCTGGGCCGCCTGGCGAATGCTGATTGGCCGAGAAAATGAGTGGCAGATGCGACTCCTCGTAGCAGGTGGCAGAAAGAGTCCGCTTATGTGAGTTTCTCCTGCAGTTCTGTAGCTGTCAGTTCAAAGCCAGCGAGAGCGGGAAGTGTGTGGTCAGGTAGACAGCCTGTCTGTCTGGGTAAAGCCAGAGCTTTGTCTCTGTTCAGATCTGCCTCTTTTGTTTGCTCAAACCATCATAACAACACAAGGCACAGCCCTCCACATCAAAACCTCTTTTTTTTCTCTGTCCTTACCCTTTAAAAATGCATACACTCCACAAGGGGTCTCCTTCCACTTCAGTGTGCATGTAAAATCAACATAAGCATATTTTTTCTGATGTGAATGTTGAATCAAAGACTTGACCGTCTGGATTTTCCTCAGGGAATGGGAAATCCTTTGGGAATGTTCCTGATAGCAGATGTGGGAGTTGATGTGTGTGTGTGTGTGTTATCTGTTTGTGTATGCCTAAACAGTCTGGAAAGCCTTGGTTTGGGCAGGAATCATCACCGGCGTGGCTCCCATCCTCGCCAGGTTCCCTGGGCTGAGTTTGGCTGGGCTGGATTTGGGGCTACTGCTGGGCTCGGGGGGTTTGGGCACCACGTGGTTGTACGGCGGTGGCACCGGAGGGAACTTTTCAGGCTGTCCGCTTTCTTTAAGTGCAGCCACCACAGGCAGTCGAGGCCTGGGCCCACGGGTGGCGCTGTTGTGCACCATTGACTGAGTGGAGGATGCCCCGGAGCGAGAGCTGCCCGAGCGGGATGACGACAGAGAGTTTGGCTTCACCAATTTGGCTTTGGGAGCCTCTGCATCTTCCCTAAAACATACATAGACAGAGAATTCATTCTTTGGCCAGTGCATTACAAACATGCAGTCTTGTTGCATACAGCTTGCGTCTGCTGCATTCACATGTGTATGAATGGAAGTCAATGAGGCGAAAAGGGCAGTGTGACCATGAATGTTATATAAACATTCAACTTAATTATATGTACAGTCAAAATGATTCGCTCTCCTGTGAATTTTTACTTCTTTTTCAAATATTTACCAAATGGTGTACAGCAAACAATTTGACAACAGCAAACTATTTTTTTTACAGTATTTTCTATAATACTTTTTCTTATGGAGAAAGTCTTATTTGTTTTATTTCAGATAGAATAAAAGCAGTGTTAATAGATTTTTTTTATTTAGTCAATATTACTTTTTTTTTCATTTGCCTACAGAACAATGCATCGTCGATGACTATGGGCTCTATTTAAATGATCTAGGCACAAAGTCTAAAGCACATGGTGCAAAAGCATTAAGGGCATGTCTGAATTCACTTTTGCTCTTTTAAGGACAGAAAAATACAGTCTGCGCCCTGGCTCATGGTCTAACAGGGTTGTTCTTATTCTCTTAATGAGTAATGGGTGTGTTTTGAGCAAAACTTGCATTAAACCAATCAGAGTCTCGTCTCCCATTCCCTGTAAGAGTCAGTTGTGTTGCACCATGGTGCATTTGCTATTTACATGGCGGGCTTTGTAAGTGGAAAAACTAAACGCTTCACTAGCGAGAAAACTGTTAAACAGACCATCTGCAGTGCGAGGATAAAGATCAAGCCTCCTCCGTTCAGCCTCTTTACTCCTTTACTTTCATGGAGTAAGGAAACGGTGGAATCTCACTCCACTGAAGACCTCCATTAGCCTACATATTTAATTTTTTTGTTTGTTAAGCGCAAAGATTTGTTTCAAAACTATTTCTTAATTCAGTTCTAATTTCCAGCATACAAATAAATGAACAATAATAATGAAATGTGGTCAAAAAACTAAGTTATATCTAAACACACGTCCTATTTTTACTCCTCATATGGTGATGCAGACGTCTCTAAAACCTGACAGGTGGACAAATCTAAACTTGTTTTTATCAAAACAAATATAAATATGCATATAATAAACAATACTGATAATAATAATAACATTATACAAATGCAATTGTCACAAACTAAAAAAAGCCCTTAAGATTAAGAAGGCATGGAGGCAGTGGTTTTTATGTTTATGTAGAAAATAATAATTTTTGTAACATTTTAATCCTTTTAATTTTTTTTCATATTTAAAGCTATTTGTGTATTGCTGTACATCCTGTGTGTATTAAGCAATGTGTAAGCGTTTAGACCTGCATAGGTGCATAACTAATGTGCTCTGAGCTGGACTTTAGAGCAGCTTTCAGTTGGTCGATGGTGCAGTCTATTTCAGTTCCTCAAAATAGTAACGCGCCAAAAATTTCCCTTAACACACCTCCTTTATAGACCAGAACACCCATGAGTCCACAAAACGGCTCAAATGGATTTGCTATTTTAACAATATGATGCAAAATGTAAAAATGACTGTTGTGTTGGTCTGAAATTGGCAACAAATCACGCCATACATGTCTTGCATCTTATTGCGCCGAGTGTATGATAGGGCCCAGTGACTTGTCTAATTACCCTAACTTGTCTAATAAACCTAGTTAGGCCTTTAAATGTCACTTTAAGCTGTATAGAAGTGTCTTAAAACTATCTAGTCAAATAATATTTACTGTCATCATGGCAAAGATAAAAGAAATGAGTTATTAGAAATGAGTTATTACAACTATTATGTTTAGAAATGTGTTGAAAAAAATATTCATTTTCATTAACCAGAAATTGGGGGAAAATATACGGCGGGGCTAATAATTCTGTCTTAAACTGTATATTAAAAATCTAAAATTTAAATATAAAATCACCAGCTGTAACTGTCTCTATTCAACAGAATGCATGGAGAACATTTCAGCCCTCTTTCTAAAACAGCAACATGTCACTCTCTAAAAAAAGAGGGTCTATTTTTGGCCTACATGCACTTTGCATTATATCAAATGTTGTGTGAATCCAGGAAAACACTCACACACCTTCAAACCCTCAGGCTACAGGCTAACAAGTGGAGGGAAAGTGACTTGTGTATCTCTTTAACCTCAGTGTGAATGTGTGTATCTCGCTGTCGTTTGCATTGTTAATGCTCACTCATCCTCCAAACCTGCATAATTTATCCTGACACCCACAAATTAGCCTAGACATGAATGCAAGTCAACAAAGAGTAATAGAGTCGCCACTTTAACAAGCATTATAAATGGTGTCAGGCTGTAACCTGCAATCATGTTCTATTTTTGATAGCTATAATATATATATATATATATATATATATATAACATAAATTAATATATAGAGTTGAAGACAGAATTATAAGCCCCGCTTTGATTTTTTTTTTTTTTTTTGAAATATTTCCCAAATGATGTTTAACAGAGCAAGGAAATGTTCACAGTATGTCTGATAATATTTTTTCCTCTGGAGAAAGTCTTATTTGTTTTATTTCGGCTAGAATAAAAGCAGTTTTTTATTTTTTTAAGAACCATTTTAAGGACAAAATCATTAGCCCCTTTAAGCTATATTTTCTTTTGATAGTCTACAGAACAAACCATCATTATACAATAACTTGCCTAATTACCCTAACCTGCCTAGTTACCCTAATTAACCTAGTTGAGCCTTTAAATGTCACTTTAAGCTGTATAGAAGTGTTTTGAAATGTCATCATGGCAAAGATAAAAAAAAATCAGTTATTAGAAAGTTATTAGAAATGAGTTATTAAAACTATTATCTTTAGAAATGTGTTGAAAAAAATATTCTCTCCGTTAAACAGAAAACAAGGAAAAAATAAACAGGGGGGCTAATAATTAATTTATATATATATATATATACCTTATTTCATTGGGTGCTTCCTCTTCCTCATATTTCTTCTTCTCTTTCTTGCGGAAAACAAGCCAGACGATAAGGATAATGAGGAGAACGCCGAAGGACACGCCCACCACTGCGCCAGCGACCACGCCCATCCCTCGAACATCTGCAGAACAACAAAAACATCATTTATAATGAATTATGAGCTTAACTAAGACAAATTTCTCCTTTGTTATTTTTTATTTGTTGACTTTTGGATTAAAATCTATATATGAATAAAGCACAATCTCAGACTAAATCCAATGAGGAAATATACACTCACTGGCCACTTTATTAGGTACACCTGTCCAACTGCTCATTTCTAATTTCTAATCAGCCAATCACATGGCAGCAACTCGATGCATTTAGGCATGTAGACATGGTCAAGACAATCTGCTGCAGTTCAAATGGAGCATCAGAATGGGGAAGAAAGGGGATTTAAGTGACTTTAAAAAATGGCGTGGTTGTTGGTGCCAGATGGGCTGGTCTGAGTGTTTCAGAAACTGCAGATCTACTGGGATTTTCACGCACAACCATCAATAGGGTTTACAGAGAATGGTCAGAAAAAGAGAAAATATCCAGTGAGCGGCAGTTCTGTGGGCGCAAATGCCTTGTTGATGCCAGAGGTCAGAGAAGAATGGCCAGACTGGTTCCAGCTGATAGAAAGGCAACAGTCGAGGTCTGCAGAAGAGCATCTCTGAACGCACAACATGTCCAACCTTGAGGCGGATGGTCTACAGCAGCAGAAGACCACAGTGGGTGCCACTCCTGTCAGCTAAGAACAGGAAGCTGAGGCTACAATTCACACAGGCTCAACAAAACTGAACAATAGAAGATTGGAAAAACGTTGCCTGGTCTGATGAGTCTCGATTTCTGCTGTGACATTCGGATGTTAGGGTCAGAATTTGGCATTAACAACATGAAAGCTTGGATCCTGCCTTGTATCAACGGTTCAGGCTGCTGGTGGTGTAATGGTGTGGGGGATATTTTCTTGACAAACTTTGGGCCCATTAATACCAATTGAGCACACACACGCCACAGCCTACCTGAGTATTGTTGCTGACCATGTTCATCCCTTTTTGACCACAGTGTACCCATCTTAAAATGGCTACTTCCAGCAGCATAACGCACCATGTCATAAAGCGTGAATCATCTCAGACTGGTTTCTTGAACATGAACAATGAGATAACTGTACTCAAATGGCCTCTACAGTCACCAGACCTTAATATAATAGAGCATGTTACATTCCCTTAATTCTGTCTAGGGGAACACAGGTACGGAACAGAATGTTAGTGGAGTTTGTGTGTGTGTGTGTCAGCAATAAGGTCCCATAAGCAACCTCCTAAAAGACTAAACGAAAGAAATTACCCAAAGAGGAAAACTCACAGTGCAAACTGAATAAAGAATAACAAAAAATGTTTTTAATGATTAATGGAGGGTTTCAAGAAAGCTTTAAGAGGGAGCTCAAGCCAAAACTACAAACAAAAATGTATCTAACTGATAGAAAGGGAAGAACTAATTAATATATCAAAGAAAATGAAAGAAAAATACATCAAAATACCCTCACTCCCTTACTAACATAAGTGACGTTTATTTATAAATTAATTTTGAGAGGATCGCGTGCTTGTGATTGATCACGGCTGATCCAGCATTAGCTAACACATGATTCATCAGTTAGACAATTCCCTAAATACCCCAAGTTCCATACCATAGTCATCTTCGTTTTGAAGTATCCCTCCTTCTTCCCCTACTCCTCCTTTCCTTGATGGGCTGCAGGGCGGCCCAGTGGTTAGCACTGTTGCCCCACAGCAAGAACGTCACTGGTTCTAGTCCTTACCAAGCCAGTCAATGTTTCTGTGCGGAGTTCACATGTTCTCCCTGTGCTCATGTGGGTTTTCCCCGGGTCCCCCGGTTTCCTCCCACCATCGAAAAACATGCAACTTAAGTTAATTGACTAATCCAAATTGGCACTATAGACTTGCTCCTAGTAAGAAGTTACATCTTCATAACAATCCCAAATTGCTTACTAGCTTCAAACAGCAGGGGAGTTCTCGAGATCTACCTAAGCTCAAACTCCCCTCACCCTGCAAACAGGAGGGAGCCCCAGGCTCGAGGATCTTATGAGCTCAGGGCTCTCTCCCGGGACAGCATGCCAAATACTCTTTATAATCAATCATCGGCTAAGTGTGCCCTCTTGAAACAGGAGAAACAAACTATTACAAAAAGAAAAATGGCACACCCTCTCTACTTACCTCAGATTAACAAAACAAAGTAAAGAGTCTAGAACAAAGTGGTATTAAAAAATCAAAAGTAAACTCCTTTGGGATGTGGTGGAATGGGAGATTTGCATCATGGATGAGCAGCCGACAAATCTGCAGCAACTGCGTAATGCTGTCATGTCAATTTGGATCAAAATCTCTGAGGAATATTTCCAGTAGCTTGTTGAATCTACGCCACAAAGAATTAAGGCAGTTCTGAAGGCAAAAGGGGGTCCAACCCAGTACTAGTAAGGTGTACCTAATAAAGTGGCCGGTGAGTGCATAACATATATTGCATATACTATTAGAACAATAACTATACTTTTGCGATATATTGTGCAGCCCTAATTGAAACCCTTTTTTGTCTTTGACCACACAACATACAACATAGAAACTACATAGCAAGACCTTAGCAACCACACATTAGAATAGTTTGCACATTTCTGGTAGGTTTGTTTTATTCGAATCTGTTTTTACAGAGCTCAAAATACACCTAAACCTTTCAAACACTCGCTACACACTACTGTAATGTGAAAAAAAAAACAACACTCCGCGTTCTTTTAAAAGACATAAAATAGTAGCATAATCAAAAGCAGCCAGTGAGCAGCAGCCCCTCTGCATTGCAGATACTGTACCTGAAGGAGTGAAAACAGCACAGCATTAATCAACCCGCCGCACTCGCTGAGCTCCTTCCTTTAATAATATGCCATTTTTTGCATGAATAAATTTCTCTTTCCGCCACGTAATTAATTATTTCTTCTAATTCCATCATCTGATATTTAATTATGCAGCAGAGCTTGTTTGAGAAAGGTTTGGAGGGAGGAATTAAACCAATGAACACTGTGATAAAGAGAAGGATGAATTCTGTATTTGGATGTTAAATGGGGCTGAAAGTTCGCAGGAATACTGTGGGCTGGCGATACTGCGATGACTCGTGTTGACAGTAATTCAATTAAGTGTCGGAAGCAAGAGCAAAACAACAAAGCAAGCAAACCAAATAAAAAATTAAGCATTATGATTTGCATAAAGCTTTTCATCTGTATCAAAGTGTCTGACAAATGGACAAAAATACAGTGGAAAAGCTCTGAATAACTACAAAATACTTCTCATACTCCATTGTGCCTTACAAGCTGGGTTTCCGTCTGTTTCCAAGTTGGGTTTCCAGTCTGTGTTAATGCACATTTTTAAAGGTGCAGTCGGTGATTGTCTTCAGAAACATTTTTTGTTGTGCTGGTTGAAAGTCTCTTCACATTCCAATAGTAATGACTAAAGTAAATGATCTAAATGTATTTATATGTATTTTTGTATTCTTGGTAAGGCATAAGACAAAAAAAATGTTCATCCAATTAAAATTTGTCGGGTTGATAATTCCTGTAATTCCAATAAGTAGCCCAAACTGTCTGTCAACAAATGTAGATTTGAACAACTGCGCAGTCGTTTACGCAGATCCACCGTTTGCACGTGCATGCGCGCCAAGAGAGTGACAACGATAAAAACAAATGCTGAATCAAAACTTAAAATCCTAAATCAATATTGGAGTTATCTTCCGGCGAACGATTGAGTATTTTCAATTTCATAAGGCCTTTTACAGCATCGATAATGTAGATTTTTATTTAGTACAACAACAAAACACCAGTAAACAGCGCTATTCCACCTAGCCTGCTTTACTGAGCTGAAGTTAGTTTTATATTCACATTGGCGGACCCTGCTGACATACGGATGTGTTATTATGCCGTTGTCATGAGAAATCGAGTCCCCCCCTGACAATTGGATCCACCTATAGGACCTCGAGTGATACTATTGTTTTCCAAAGGGCACACAACAGCATATTAACACATCAGTATCTCGGCAGCGTCCGTTATGTTTTTGTGACCAAATTGCAGTGCGTTTCTTCAATTGTTTGTGTTGTAACCAAATTGCAGCGCGTTTCTTTAATTGTTTGTGTTGTGACCAAATTGCAGCTTCTTTTTTTCAGTTGTTTGTGTTGTGACCAAATTGCAGCGCGTTTCTTCAGTTGTTTGTGTTGTGACCAAATTGCAGCTCGTTTCTTCAGTTGTTTGTGTTGTGACCAAATTGCAGCTCGTTTCTTCAGTTGTTTGTTTTGTGACAAAATTGCAGCGCGTTTCTTCAGTTGTTTGTGTTGTGACCAAATTGCAGCGCGTTTCTTCAATTGTTTGTGTTGTGACAAAATTGCAGCGCGTTTCTTCAGTTGTTTGTGTTGTGACCAAATTGCAGTGCGTTTCTTCAGTTGTTTGTGTTGTGACCAAATTGCAGCGCGTTTCTTCAGTTGTTTGTGTTGTGACCAATTTGCAGCGCGTTTCTTCAGTTTTTTGTGTTGTGACCAAATTGCAGCTCGTTTTTTTCAGTTATTTGTGTTGTGACCAAATTGCAGTGCGTTTCTTCAATTGTTTGTGTTGTGACCAAATTGCAGCTTGTCTCTTCAATTGTTTGTGTTGTGACCAATTTGCAGCACGTTTCTTCAATTGTTTGTGCTGTGACCAAATTGCAGCGCGTTTCTTCAGTTTTTTGTGTTGTGACCAAATTGCAGCGCGTTTCTTCAGTTGTTTGTGTTGTGACCAATTTGCAGCGTATTTCTTCAGTTGTTTGTGTTGTGACCAAATTGCAGCG
>CAIGQZ010001492.1:26767064-26784445 GCA_903798205.1 Danio tinwini | reverse complement strand
CCACGCCCCCTCGCCACAGCAATATATGCAAATTGCATGACATACAAGTTTATATTTGGATTTCACATATATATATTTTACGATGGAAATCTGGCTACAGCATGAATATTATGGAAATATTATGGAAATTGTTTGCTCATTCGTTTTCTTTCGTCTGTATTTCAGGAGGTCGCCACAGTGGAATGAACCGCCAACTATTCCAGCATATGTTTTATGAAGCAGATGCCCTTCCAGCCACAACCCAGTACAGCGAAACACTCATACACTCATTCACAAACATACACTATGGCCAATTTAGTTTATTCAATTCACCTATAGCGCATGTGTTTGGACTGTGGGGGAAACTGGAGCATGCGGAGCAAACCCACGCCAACACGGGGAGAGCATGCAAACTCCACACAGAAATGCCAACTGACCCAGCTGGGACTTGAAGCAGCGACCTTCTTGCTGTGAGGCAAAAGTGTTAACCACTGAGCCACCGTGCAGTCTTGGGGAAATTGTTTGTATGCATAAAACATTCAGATTACCTACTGGATCCCGCAATGCAATGCACTCTATTTGACTTTTCATTTTCAGTTTGACAAATAAAGCAGTTGAATTAGGGATCTCCTTTTGTGACGTATCCCAGATTTCTGACAAATTAGCCCCCCAAAAAAATGCAATTTGCTTATTATTCCTGAGGTAATGAAAAACTGAATAGCACTCGCTAAATTAAACACACAGCCCAATGAGGTGATGTGTCAGCGGTGTAGCTTACTACTGCTTAAAGCATTTATCACTGCACACTGTGCACTATTTTTAGAAAACAGCAGGTATTGGCACACTCTGTATGCATCCATGCACAAATACTTACAGTGAACTTTGACCTCTAAAGTGCAGTTTTCTTCTCCGACATCATTGCTGGCTGTGCATTTATACACACCCGCACTTTCCCTGGTCAGATTCTTCAATGTCACGATCTCAGGGTTCTTTAGGTCTTTAGACAAAAACACACACACACACACAATTACTTTGATATGTTAAAGGGCACATATTATGCAAAAATCATTATATAAGTGGTTATAACACAGTTGTGTGGAAACAGTCTGAATATGACCAGCTGCTAATGGTAAACATTTATTAATTCTTTTTTTTTATAATCACACTTGATAAAAACTGTCTGCAGAAACACTTTGATTGACATTCTCCCTTCGTACGTGTCATGAGAGGGGGAAAGCCCCACCCACTAGTGATGATCTCTCCCTCATTAGCATAGGACAATATTCTTGTTTTTGAATCTACCACTATACTGACACACAGGCATTTGTAGCTCCGCCCTCTTTTGAAAAGAGCACAATCTCATTTAAATTTAAAGTGACAGTCACCAAAACGGCACAATTAGGATCAAAGCCTAAAAGGAGCAGCTTCAAAGAGTTATAAAACATTATTTGTGTGGTATTCTGAGCTGAAACTTCACATACTCTAGGGACTAGGATCAGGGAATTGTTGTATTTTTTTATTATTATCTTGTAAAAAATGTCATATTAGGTCAACTTTAATTAAATTGCATGGCATCCATCCTGACGCAACGATGTGCAAGAAATAAGAATTCTTAAAAAATCTGTTCTTCTTACACCACTTTACTTTAAGCACCACTTTAAGGCTGGGGTCGATGAGATAAACATTCATTCACTCATTTAAAGAAGTTTCCAAATGCACCATTTACTTGGAGCAATAAAATACAATAATACTGAAACATTGTAAAATATTGTTACAGTTTAAAACAAATCTTTTCTATTCTGATTTAATTCAATGTATAATTTATTCATGCAATTCAGAAATTAACTTGCAACATAATTTCTCCAGTCTTCAGTGTCACATGATGCTTTAGAATTTTTTGTAATTGCCGATTTGCTTTGAAAAATATTACACTGTAAATATTGTGTAAAAAAATTATGACAACAAATGTTTTGTTACTTTAACCAATTTTAATCATTGAATCAAGTAAGGGGCAAACAAAAACTCACTGATTAACCCCAAGCTTTTAAACTGTGTTGCTGATTTGTGATTAAACAATACAAAAGCTAAATAATTACCTATTTATATTTTCATTAACAATACAAATTATTTTGTAAAATAGATGTCTTTACTGTCACCTTTGGTCAGTAGCAATGCATCCTTGCTTATTGAATGAATGAATGAATGAATTACTTAAAGAATGAATGAATGAATGAATTTATTTATTTATTAAAATATTACTTTTCGCATTTCATTTATTTAATTATTTGTATTCTAATTGTATTTTATTTATTATTTGTATTTTATTTATTATCTATTATTTGTATTTTATTTATATGTATTTTAATTATTTGTATTTTATTATTTATTTATTCATTTGTATTTTATTTAATTGTATTTTTGTTATTATTTATTTGTATTGTATTGTATTGTATTTATTTATTTATTTGTATTTAATTTAATTGTATTTTATTTAGTTTTTATTTTATTTGTTTTGTATTTATTTATTCATTTGTATTTAATTTAATTGTATTTTTGTTATTATTTATTTATTTGTATTGTATTTATTTATTTGTATTTAATTTAATTGTATTTTATTTATTATTTATTTTGTATTCATTTATTAATTTGTATTTTATTAATTGTATTTTATTTATTATTTATTTATTAGTATTTTATTTATTTATTCATTTGTATTTTATTTATTTATTCATTTGTATTTTATTTAATTGTATTTGATTTATTTATTTGTATTTTATTATTTATTTATTATTTTAATTTTATTTAATTGTATTTTATTAATTATTTATTTATTTGTATTGTATTTATTCCTTTTTATGTATTTTTTTTTTTTTTATTTATTTGTATTTTATTTAATTGCTTTTTATTTATTGTTTATTTATTTGTATTTTATTGATTTATCTATTTGTTTGTATTTTATTTATTTTTTGAATCACTCTGACTTCAAACTATTGAACTCCAGTGTAGCTGCATATTAAAAACTAAAATAATCCAATTAACACTCTGATCTCTGATTAAAACATGAACAAGATTATTTGTCACTTTACCCCAATATATGCCAGAATTAGACAAGCCTTCACGCTTCAGACTTCCATTATTGAACCCACAACCCTCTGGTTAGTGTCGATTTCATCGAAACCTCATTTGTGACGTGAAACAAATGCTAAAATTGTTCGGCTGAATGAACAGAGCATGTTGTGCAAAAATTCTCCATGAAGGTTAAAAGCGCATTACATTACACATACGTCACATCTCCAATCCCATCTCATAAGAAAGGCTAATTGAGGAGCTAGTGAAGCATGTGGGGTAAAAAGTGCTGATGGAATTGATGTAAATTTAATTTGAGAATGCTTGCGGTGTTAAATTGGCCCTGTAGTGTCTTCATCTATTTTCTGCTCCTCCAGAGAGGAGACGTCCACATGATTTACTCCCCGCGCTTGGAAGATAAACTTAACGTTGCGCTTTTTTTTGCCTCACAGGAAAGCAGTATTAAAGAGATCAGCGCGGTGAGAATCAGTTTGGCAACAGGTTGGAGACAAAGGATGGCCTACAGTACATCACATTATCTTAATGTGCTGCAGACACTCTCCCATTATTGTAAGTGATAATTAGCATTAAAGGGCACCTATCATGCAAAATCAACAGTTTGGGAGCTGTTTGGACAGCAATGTGTGTAGGTATAGTGTGTCCACAGTGATATTGGAATGATAGAAATTAGAGATGTGCGAATCAGCTGAAATGTCACCCGGCTTCATACTAATCATCCACCCGTCATCTGCCCGCACATATAATTTTACCTGATATATTTATATCCGCACCCGATCTTTGCTTAAATAATTAAAATTCTTTGTTTTAAGCATTATTATAGGTCAGTGTGGATTGTTCGTTATTAACAGCAGATTCAGTGAGCTAACCTGCGCATCCTTTGCCAAAGACAACATGGAAGGGGCGTACTGTGTATCAGGTTCACACAAGCATCCACGAGACTAGACTTAACTTCCAGTGGTATTTTTTGCTGTTCTGACGAATGTAAGAACTTAAAGATATTGTCTGACTTTGACTTGACCGGCCTTTCGATTTAGCACACACATGATGCATCATATTTAAGGTAACAGTCTTGTGGCTTCCATATATATAATGGAACTTTACTGTCGTTGCATATTACATACCCAGCACTTGATTCATCCTCGTTAAACACTTTGGTTCGCTCCCACACGGCACTTTTCTTTCCTTCCTTCCTTTTGTTTTGTTTCTAATCCTCCCTTTTTAAGTTTCTCTCAGATTGTTTCACCTGTATATCTGCTTTAACAAATGTTTTTAAAAAATATACAAAGCAAAAAACATTAATAGGCTAATTAAACTCATCCACCCGCAATTATCATTCATTCATTCATTTTCTTTTCGCTTAGTCCAGTGGTGGGCAAACGTTTTAGACCTGAGGGCCACATCAAGTTTTCAACCCAAGTGAAGGGCCACGTGTCAAATCCTTTAAAAAAAACTTTTATTTATAGTGGCAGTATGCATGGAACATGTAATATCGGACAGAATCATATCACAATAACACAAAATAGATTTCTTTAATAGTAATTGTAGACTTTATCAGCCTGCTATAACAACAGAGTGTGTGTTAAAGAGGGGAAAACACGAGCATTAACGCCATTATCATGATGGACTCATTCAGTAGCGAACTTGAGTTTATGTGACTTACACTTTTCGTTGAAAAAAGCTCTTTATGTCATTTTTTTGCTGCCGCCATCCTCACCTGTGTGTGTCACACAGCTCACAAACCTCATTCTTGCACAGAAAATTTACCTGCACTGTTTTGGCGCTGCCTTTCTGAACGCAGCTGCAGCCTCTCACGTGACAGCAGGGAAAGGCACAGCTTGTCTAGGTTAACATGTCTGGGTCAATATTGACAGCACAATTTTTTAAGGGCATTAAATTATTGGTGGGCATATTTCAATTGTTGGTCCCCCTCCGCGTCCCCTCCGTCCATGCTAAATCTACGCCCCTAATTTTTAGCAAGACGCTCCTCGAATAGCCGTACGCGATTTCCTGTTTGTTATTGTGGGCGTTACGCATAGTTCGGTTGCGCAATTCTGATTGGGCAGTACGAAAGTGTGCTTACTCGATTGGCTAGTAAGGCTGTCACACACAGACGACCGTCGCACACAGACTCATGCATTTGCTCTGAGCGGGGGAAGTTAAATAATATATATGCCATATCGCAGCCTCTTGGGTCTCTATTTACCTGTTTGGTGGTCATACTGTGATATTCGTGACTGTGAGTCTCTGTTTTGTTGTGTTTGAGTTCCTGTGTGTCATTTTTTGCTGTGTTTATCCTGATATCTGACCCTGGTTATCCTTCTTTGAAGGTAAATGTTCCAAGAGTGGGCAGAGAGAAACTCATTTTCATTAAAGGCACAGGCGCAAAAGCAAATACAATTCCCTCTAACTCAAAAACTGACATTTTCAACAGGTATAATAAATGATCTGATTGGTATTTTGACCTGAAACTTTACAGAGACATTCTGGAGACACAAAAGGTTTATTTTACATCTAGTAAAAAGTCCAAAATTGGCCTTCTAGTGTTGTGTTTCTAAGGGCTCACCGATGAGGGCTAGAGGTGGGAGTTTGCCGGCATTTTTTCCCTTATCCAGGACTCTCTCCCACTTGTAACTGATTGGGTCTGAACCGTCGGTGGATTTGCAGCTCAATCTGACATCACTTCCTTCCAGGAGTCGACCTTCCATCCAACAGCGGGGTTTTGATGGCTTCACTGTGTGTGAAGAAGACACACAAAACACATACAATGAGTTAAATAATCATGGTGTGAGATAAATTATAGCACAATATCTTAGAGAAGAGTCCAATAATGAATTAAAGAGCCCCTATTATGGGTTTTTGAAAATGACCTTCCATGTAGTGTGTAACACAGCTCTTAGTGAAGTGAAATATCCAGCTAAAGCTTAAATCTGAAAGTGGACAGTTTTTAAAACTATTGATTCATCTATAAAAGAGTCGACTCATAGTGGTTTAAATGAATCATCTTGATAACGAGTCTTCAGCCATTTCAGCGTGACGTCGTTACGAAACATTATAGTTGCGTGCGCAGACCCGGCAAAATTCAAACCTGCGGTCCCGCCCACTAACACAGCAGCAAGACGCTCATGAAGACGCTGTGCTTACCTGGATATTATTGGAAGTGTGAGGGAAAGGAGTCGTTCAGAAATCTGCACGCTTACAATGGGCGATCTGTCACTACACAGCTCATGCATCAGTTTCTTCCTCCATCTTGTAATGGACAGACAAGACACCAGGGGTGTGGGTAAAATAAGGACAAATTATTAGGTACACCGGCAGGCTGCTGAACGCTGGGCTTCGGGCTGGTGAGCGGCACTGAAAAGGCTTGCGAATGGAGAGCGGGAGCCCGCAGAGATAGCTTGTCAGAGGACAGAGGACCCTACAACCTCCCGGCTGGGGATGTGATCGTTTAGAAAAGCAGAGTACAGGTAAGCCCTGAGAACATATAGCAGTTCACGGACGAGGTGCCACAGCAATGATTGCAAATAGAAATGATCTACATGTTTTGTTACTAGTAACCGCTTGTACTGTATCAGGTTAACTCTTTATATTCTCATTTCGCGTCTAATGCCATGTTGTAAACGAGACGCGTGCTGCTTTGTTTACAGATTTAAATGCTTTCGTGAGCTCGTTCCACTGCCGTTTGTCGCTGCTATGGCCACTGTTAGCTGATCCTTCACACGTGCATCGGTCAAGGTTCAGAATAGCTCTTTGCTGCTGTGTGAGGTGTCTGAATAACACTGTTGAGAACCGGGTACTGTTTACTGTGGTGTTAGTAAGTTTACTATGAAGTGTGTTTCGGGCGTCTGCTACGATCGGATCCTATACCAATGTTGACGACCTGGGGGCTTGATAAACCGCGCTGGGCATTTTACTGTCTCGCGCTGAATGCTGTTGACCAATCGCAACAGGCTGTCATCGGTCCAATCAGCACAGATTAGCTTCGCGGTAAGGAGGGGTTTGGGAACAAATGAATCGCTGAACGATTCATATAGGAGTCGCTGGGATAATTAGGTAAAAAAAAAAGCATATTATAAGACCATGAAAGTGTTTTTTGACCTTGCATACATATCAGTATGTTCAATGTGTAATAGGGGCTCTTTAAATAAAAGCATAACAATGCTTATTTCCTAATGCATAACAAAGAAATAGTTTCATCTCAATATAGGTATTTTATATTAAGTATTTTAAAGGAAAACATAACAAATATTTGACACATATTTATTATCAGTACTGCAAAAAAATAATAATTGCAAATAATATATATTTTTGATAATCCAATGAATCCTGTCACAATAAGATAGTTATTGATATAACTTATCTACATGATACACAAAATACAACATGTTTTTGATATGGTATATATTATAGCACAATATCCTAGTCAAATTATGCATTAAATAATTGCATAACAATACATATTTCATAATGCACAATGAATCATTCAATAATTTCATCACAATATAGGTATTTTATTTGGAAAATATATTAAACACACAACATGTTTTTGAATAATACAATGAATGTTATGTCACAATAGAAATATTTTTGCTAGAAATTCCATCAACAACAGTGGTGGAAAGAGTACTGAAAAATCATACTCAAGTAAAAGTACCATTACTTGCCTAAAAATGTAGTGCAAGTAGAGTAAAAGTATCTGCTGTAAATATTACTCAAAGTATGAGTAAAAATAGACCTTTCTAAAGTACTCAAGAGTAGTGAGTAGTGAGTATTACGCTGTTAAAAGCTGATGCATTTACATGTAATTTGTGCATGTGTGTGTGTAAACGTAACATTCTGTAGTGCATTTAGTTATTGCCCAGCAAGCACACAACATCATAAGACGTTAATATTAGGTTAGATTTAGGTTGTGATGTCAGGTGACCAAAATTAAACGTCAAGCCAGCATCTAAGGACAGCATTATTTTGATGTCGTTGATATTTGGTTAATTTTAGGCTGTTAGAAAGTGACCAAAATCCAACGTTGAGCCAACATCATAAACCAACGTCATATATGATGTCAAATACTGACATTTATTCTTAAGGTATGGCAACCAAAATCCAACGTCTGATAGACGTCATAGTGGTCACAACGTCAAGCTGTAACATCATTAAAAGGTTGATATTTTGTTGGTTTTAGGTTGGACATTGGACATTGACATTGGCCTGACGTTGAGTTCTGACGTCAACCCGAATTTCATTTCCAAACAAAACGTAAATTCCCCATGATGTTAGAGTTAGAGCGTCAATCAGACGTCATGTTGACATTGACAGTTGTCATTGTCTCATATCAGAAAGTTTGGATAATTCAATGAATTTTACACCATGACGGTATTTTAGCTTGGTACTTATGATTGAAATAAATACTGGGCAACCAAACATAATTTAAATATTCCAGTGAATTTAAAGTCACAATAGCAATTATTTTAACTATATCAAAATTACACATACTTTTGGTTAATCTGTAAAAAATGTTCAATCAGAAAATCTATATTTTAACTGGGGGAAAAGGATTTAACTAATGATTAATTTACCAGTTTATATAAAAAGGCCAAACATTTTATATATTTTTAAAATTAAAAACTTATTGCGGTTATATAAAATTCACTTAGTTATCCAAAAATATGAGTAACAGCCTTGCTATTTAAATTCTCTGGCTTAGCCAAGAATATAAAATGTTTAGTAAATGTTTTTATTGACTTTAATAAAAGCCAAACATTTATCATATTTCTAAATTAAAAACTGATGCAATATAAAGTTTCTCTGATTTTCCAAACATTTAAGTTACATTTTTGGCTAGAATAATATACAACACCATGTTTATGAACTATAATATAGAATCGTTCTGGCTCAGCATATATAGGCAGCAGGAGCGGATGCTGATAGCATGAGCAGGGGGTCAAGGACCGAATGGTGAACGGGTTGTTGTACAGATTCATGTTATAGAGCTTGCTAAAGTCACACTGAGTTTTAAGAGCTTCATGATGTGAGGAAAAAAATCATCTAAAAGAGTAAAACTGTACATGTAAGTGTGGAGATCCGGTTTTACTTACAGTACAGCAGTATGACTGAAAGTTTCACTGTTTAACATTTTCACAGCATAACACACACGCACACGCACACGCACACGCACACACACACACACACACACACACACACACACACACACACACATACAGTTGAAGTTAGAATTATTATCCGCCCTTTGAATTTGTTTTACTTTTTTAAATATTTCCCAAATGATGTTTAACAGAGCAAGGAAATGTTCACAGTATGTCTGATAATATTTTTTCTTCTGGAGAAAGTCTTATTTGTTTTATTTTGGCTAGAATAAAAGCAGTTTTTATTTTTTTAAGAACCATTTTAAGGTCAAAATTATTAACCCCTTTAAGGTATTTTTTCCGATAGTCTACAGAACAAACCTTCGTTATACAATAACTTGCCTAATTACCCTAACCTGCCTAGTTAACCCAATTAACCTAGTTAAGCTTTTAAATGTCACTTTAAGCTATAAAGAAATGTCTTGAGAAATATCTAGTCAAATATTATTTACTGTCATCATGGCAAAGATAAAATAAATCAGTTATTAGAGATGAGTTATTAAAACTATTATGTTTAGAAATGTGTTGAAAAATCTTCTCTCCATTAAACAGAAATTGGGAAAAAATAAAATAATATATATAGTACAGCTAATATGATAATTGTGTAAATAAATGTGTAAATTGCTGTATGATTATTGAATTTAATGTTTGTACAAACTGGACATTTGGTGTTTAAGCATTCAGAACACTTGAAAATTAATGTCTGTAAAAATCTGCCATAAATAAATCAGTTGTGTTAAAATTCCAAATGTTCAATATTCAAGTAAAATAAATCAAATTCAAACAATTTTAAATGGCAATATAATATTTAGCTTTATTAAATAATTATCAATAATTCAAATTAAAACAATTCAGATTGAATTATATCATCAGCTTCCCAATAATCAGGTAGCAGTCCAGATTTTGAATTATCCAAAGTATTAAATGGTTTACAGATTAATTGGCTTTAACTCCACAACATGAATCTGTAAGACAACCTGTTCACCATTTGGTCCTTGACCCCCCGCCCGTGCCAATCAAAAATTCAAATGAACACAATTCAAATTTCAATAGTTTTGTCATATTATGGCTCCATAATAATCAGGTAGCAATCAATATTTTGAATTATACAAAGTATTAAATGCTGTACAGATCATTGGGCATTGAATAACTTGCTTTTTAATCACTTTTTTTTTGTAACAAATTCACATTATTTCACTTCATAAACGGATAGTTCACCCAAATTCTGTCATCATTTACTCACTCTTCACTTGTTCCTGTGTTTCTATTTTCTTCTCAGCATAAAAGAAGATGCTTTGAAGAATGCTGGAAATTTGTCCCCATTATTCCTACTATAAATTCAATGGTTACAGGTTGTCAGCTTTCTTCAAATCATCTTCATTTATGTTCAACAAAATTAGGAAAGTCATAAAACTTTGCAATCACTTGAGGCTGAGCATATTTGCATATTTGAACAAACTATCCCTTTAAAAGACAAAAAAAAAATATAATACTTACTCAGAAATTCTCAACTCTAAACGCATTTAAGCAAAACTAGATCTGATCTATTTTTTCCTCGCATCATGAAGCTTTTAAAACTCAGTGTGACGCCAGCGAGCTCGACAACATGAATCTGTACAACAACCCGTTCACCATTTGGTCCTTGACCCCCCGCGCGTGCCATCAGCATCTGCTCCTGCACCTCTATCTGCTGAGCCAGGATAATTTTGCCCCGGCACACACGCAGGAGGGGATGCAATTACAGCCGCTGAGTGGGATGCAGGTCCCTCCATCTCCAGACTCTGTCAGGATCGGTTACGGAAACTGCAGGCGCGTCTGCGGCCAAACCATTATCTTCATGTTGAACAAGACAAATGCTAATGTTTGGCCCTCGGAATCGAACGTGTCGTTTGAGAGCTACGGACCATTTGGACAAATGCATGTGCAAATTTGTGGCGCACTTAAATGTCTTTATAAAGCTGCCCAGGCGGTTACGATGAAATGAGGGAATGTAGAGAGAAACAATGGGAGGGAACAGACCTATAATGTTTCTATGCAGGAAGACCTGTTAATTCAACATGTCCGCACTGTAATATTACGACAGATGTGTGTGTTTTTAAAGTTTGATTACAGTAATATTAAAGGTCCTATGAAATTAATATAATGTTTTTTAGATGTTAGTATGAGTATTGTTCATTTTTAAGATATCTATAAGCTAGTGTGCTCTGAAACAGTAACAATATTTGCCTTTATAATATATACAACGAATATTAACATGCAAAGCTTGTCAGTTCTGCCTAAATGGATTAACGTTTTTTTTTTAACGGTTAGCATTACCTCCAACTACAGTTTCTCATCAAATCGTGACCAATCAAATGCTCTCTAATATTTGACAAGCCCCGCCCCCTTCAATATGCTTCTCATTGGCCTTTTGGTTTATGTGCCTGAGCTCAAATCGCTCTCACTGGCAGAGCAGTGATAAAACAAAACACTATTGGCTATTTTTGTAAAAGGGGAGGAGCTACATTATGTCCCACCCTCTACGTCAAACATTGGATAAAAATGCACATTTTTAGGCCCAATCCCAATTCTACCCCTTAGCCCTTCCCCTTACCCCTACCCCTTGTTTTACGCGTTCATGTGAAGGGGTAGGGGTGTCCCAATTCTCTTTAGCTTGAAGGAGTAGGGCTAAGGGGAAGGGGTATACACCCCTTTTTTCAGGATTTTTCAGGACCACACTCGAAACCTAGGGGTAAGAAAATTTCCCAGAATGCACCAGCTAGAGCAACAGTTTCGCTGTACCCGGAAGTAGGGAGAGCCACAAATTAGTATTTTTTGTCATTATTACAAATTTTTACAACAAACAAACACATGTTTTAATATATTCATAACCGCTTTCATGTTTTATCGTCATGCTTTTATTAAAAAAATGCTAAAATAAAAACTGCTAAATTTCGTGATCTATAGTCCCTAATAATAACTCCTGTACAGCAGTCCCACAACATTCTGACACTTGATGACACTCGAACACCCTGTCAGAAAAGTCTAGTGGCTGGGAATGAGCTTTTTACAGTGTCTGCTGTAATGTTAATGTTGTTTTTGGTGTGTTTACATAGATCAATATGGCCACGGTGTAAATACACAGTACAGTTACGATCTTATTTCCACATTATATCATTATGATAACATAATATATGCCTTCAGTGATTTCCTGAAGATAAACACCAAAAAATAACACAACTGGAATAACTACAGCAGTCGCGATCGTCTGATCTCCTATGAAGCAAGAGATCGCAATGACGTATGATGATGTGTGCAGGTGTTGTAGTGCTGTCCCAATTCTTAGGGGTAAATTTTGAAGCCCTTCCCCTTAACCCTAGGTTTTTAAGGGCCAAGGGGAAGGGGTAGGGGTACAAAAATAGAACTGGGATTGGGCCTAAAGCTTCGCTTCACAGGAGCTTTAATAAGTTAATAAATGTTTTTTTTTTTTCCTTTTTCACTTTCTTTTCGAGTACTTTGGGATTTTTTTTTGTTTGACTACACGATTTTAACATCATGACAGATTTTTTTTCTCCTATTCTTACCATACATAATGTTATCTTTAAAAAAATATATACTTTTATTAATGCAAGGATGGATTAAAATGATCAAATTAGACTGTAAATAAACTTTATATATCGATTTGAATTGATAGGTTTCGATTTGAAATAATTTCAAGTTTTTTTTTTTTTTTACTTTCAACTCAAAGGATGCTAAAAAACAACAATTACTACTACTACTACTACTACTACTACTACAACTACTACAACCACTACTACAACTACAGCTACAACAACGTCTACTACTATTACTACAACAACCACTACTATGACCACTACTACTACAACTACTATTACTACCACTATTTCTACTACTACTACAACAACAACAACAACAACAACAACTTCTACTACTAGTACTACAACTACTACAACAACAACTACTACTACTTCAACTACTACTACTACTATTACTACAACTACTACTACTACACTTACTACAACAATAGTACTACTTCAAATACTACTACAGCTACAACAACGTTTACTACGATTACTACAACTACTACAACAACCACTACTACCATCGCTATTTCTACTACTACTATTACAACAACAACAACAACAACAACTACTACTACTACTACAACTACCACAACTACTACAACTACTACTACAACTACTAGAACAACAACTACTACTACAGCTACAACTACAACTACTTCAACTACTACTACAGCTACAACAACTACAACAACAACAACAACATATACTACTACTACTACTACTACTACTACTACTATAACTACAACTACTACTACTACAACTGCAACTACTTCTACTACTACTACAACTGCAACTACTTCTACTACTACTACAACTACTACTATAACTACAACTACAATAAGTACTGTAACTACTGCTACTTTTACTACTAAAACAACTACTACTACAACTACTACTACTACTATAACTACAACAACAACAACAACATCTACTCCTACTACTACTACTATTACTATAACTACAACTACTACTACTACAACTGCAACTACTTCTACTACAACTATCACTACTACAACTACTACTACTACCACTATAACTACAACTACAATAACTACTGTAACTACTACTACTACTAAAACAACAATTACTACTACAACAACAACAACAACAACATCTACTACTACTACTACTACTACTACTACAACTGCAACTACTTCTACTACTACTACAACTATCACTACTACAACTACTACTACTACTATAACTACAACTACAATAACTACTGTAACTACTACTAAAACTAAAACAACAACTACTACTACAACAACAACTACTACTACTACTATAAGTACAACAACTACTACTACTGCTACTACTCATGATATATAACAAGAATAGATCAAAACATTTTGAAAATCAATCAAATTAAATAAAAAAAGCCTTATAAAATAAAAAACAGAATATCCGTTAAAATTTTAAATAATGATGTTTAAAATAATAATGTTTTTGATCATCAAATCAATTTGGTTTCTTGATAGAAATATTAGAATCATAACAGGTGTAATAATAACTCACAATATTACTGTGGAAATAAATATATAATGTTCATTTGTATACAATAATTTATATACATTAAATATTCATTCATTTTCCTTTGTCTTAGTCCCTTTATTTATCAGGGGTCGCCACAGCGGAATGAACCGCCAATTTATCTAGCATATTTACATTTACACAGTGGATGCCCTTTCAGCTGTAACCCAGTGCTGGGAAACACCCATACACACTCACACTAAATATTTGAAATTTAAGATTCTTCATAACTATATATGAAATATTTATTAAATAAAAAAAAGCATAAAAAGAGAATTAAATAATATTCATAATTTTACTATATATAATTTTATATATATATATATTTCACAATATTACATTTACTGTATTTTCAGTATAGGAGCAGATGCTGATGGCACGCGCGGGGGGTCAAGGACCAAATAAATTCCTTGGAATAAAGATATTACAGTAAGAAGATTATTTTTGAACATATCATTTTAATAACATAAGCAAACTAAGAGTAATTAAATTAATTAAATCAAAATTTTACAGTAATTTTGAGCAATTTCATGCAAATATCAACATTGCCATGAGAGACATTATGTTTTACTCATGAATAAGCAAATAAATATAATAAAATCAATCATTTTTGTTCTATAATGAGCCAACTCTTATCCTTTTGATTTTTTATTTGGGTTACTCAGTTTAATTTACAGAATATCTACAAAGTAGGTTGTTTACTGTAAACTCGCTATTGTTTTTGGTCACATCCAAAACTCATATTTATTTTCCTCATTTAAAATCTAAAAAAACATTTAGAGATTTGCTATTTTTCTGATCCCACAACTCTGTTAGTAGTTTTGGAAAATACAAACAGATGTTCCAATATATTGTTGACTATGTAAATTTATGTTTCGAGTTTTTACTCCAAATGTCACATCCATAACGCTGGAATTGCTCAAAAGCATGTTACTTAAATCATGTACTTTACCAATTTTTTCCCCTTGCTATCACTAATAATACATCGTTCTTATTGCCACGCCGTCTTTGAATGTCATTTCACGGCAAGAACATGGCACAACTGGCCCAGAGAAAGCATCCCAGTGCTATTTTTGGGCCTGTTTCTCAGTGACATCAGCATCTGTCATGTCTTTTTGGATCTTCAGGCCTAAAAGAACCGTTGATTAAAGCCCAGCTGCAGGGCAGCAGACTCACAGAGCACGATGAGCTTGACTGTGTTCCAGATGTACTTCCCTCCGTTCTTGACCTTGCAGGTGTAGTCGCCCGAATCGCTGAGCGAGAGGTCGCTGATCAGGAGCGAAGCGTCGCCCTTCAGGTAGTCTCCAGCCAGGGACAGGCGACCATCTTCGCTCTCATTGGTGTCGTAGATCCGACCCGCGGAATATGTGATCAGCTGAGGAGAGAGAAAACATGAGAGTCTCTGAGTCACAAAAAATGCCTGCAGGACGAGCTGAAACACTCTCTGATTCACAAATAAATACATGAAGGTCTAATACTAAAGCTCAAAATCAACATGGAGTGTACACACACACACACACAAACACACATTTATGTATGTGTAGTTGTCTAAAGCTTTTTCCAAGATTTTGGCACATTGAAGTTGTCTGTTTCGCAAAAGCAAACACATTCATTCATTCATTTTCTTTTTGGCTTAGTCCCTCTATTAATCAGGGGTTGCCACAACGGAATGAACCACCAACTTATCCAGCATATGTTTTACACAGCGGATGCCCTTCCAGCTGCAACCCAACACTGGGAAACACCCATACACTCTTGCATTTACATACATACAGTACGTGCAATTTAGTTCATTCAATTCACCTATACCACATGTCTTTGGACTGTGGGGGAAACCGGAGCTCCTGGAGGAAACCCACACCAAAGCAAACACATATTTAAAATAATTTAATAACATGTACAACATAGGGGCGGCATGGTGGCTCAGTGGTTAGCATTGTCGCCTCACAGCAAGAAGGTCACTGGTTTGAATCCCGGCAGGTTATTTCTGTGTGGAGTTTGCATGTTCTCCCCGTGTTGGCGTGGGTTTCTCCGGGTGCTCCATAGCCTAAAGACACACTATATGTGAATTGGTTGAACTAAATTGGCCGCAGTGTATAAGTGTGTGTGTGAATATGAGAGTGTATAGGTGTTTGCCAGTGTTGGGTTGCAGCTGGAAAGGCATTCACTACGTAAACATATGCTGGAATAACAGGTGGTTCATTCCGCTGTGGTGAACCTTGATAAATAAGGGACTAAGCCGAAAGAAAATGAATGAATGATTGAAAATGTACAAAATACATGAAAAAATATATTTATTTATAATTATTATTATATGTTATTATTATTATTTTTTAGGATGATTTGTTAAAAACAGTATTTATTTCAAATCAAAATATTTTGTAACATTACTTTGTTTACAGTCTAATTTTATCATTTTAATGCATCCTTGCTTAATAAAATAATGTTGTTTCAATTCAAAACATTAATTAAACATAATTAAATATAGAAAAAAAATATATATACATACAACATAAGTTATTTAACATAAGTTAAATACATATTTTAAAACATTAAGTTATGTAATTTTTTTCTGGTTCTCAAATCTGATTGGCTGATAGCCGTGCAATATTCTGCAATATCAGTACTCTTACAGCCTCCTCACCCTTCTGTATTACTCCGCCCACATAGAGCGACAGCAGATCAATAAACTCACTACAGTTTGAAAAATATTGCAGCTGTTGGACAATAAAATGTACTTTTGAGGCTTTTTTAGGTGAGAGTGTAGTTGTTTAGATTGCAACTATGCAGTTTATTTATAAAGATAGAACCTATTTTAAATATTTATAGTTTCAGAGGTACAGCGCGTCAGCTGCCTTTAGCCTGTCATTGAGCAGAGCAAAGAGGGTTGACGTTCCTCCACAAGATAGCGACAGAGACGGCATAATAAGTCCTTAGAGAGGAAAAAACGCATGTTCTACAGCTGAACAAATCATTATAGAACAGGTAAGTGACTTTATAAGTCGATCTCTCTCTTTGTATGTTGTAGTGCTGTATTTATATAGTATGTTGTAGTGCTGTATTT
>CAIGQZ010001492.1:26753441-26767054 GCA_903798205.1 Danio tinwini | reverse complement strand
TGTTGTAGTGCTGTATTTATATAGTATGTTGTAGTGCTGTATTTATACAGTATGTTGTAGTGCTGTATTTATATAGTAATCTGCTAGTGTTTGCTTAGCTTTTAGGGTTAATTATTGTAATCTCCCGATTGCAACAGAGAAATACTGGGAAATCTTTGTAGTCTAATGGCATTTCATGCTGTTCAGCCTTATAATCTTAAAATGTGAGCAAAATCACCTGTTTTGTCATCACTTAAGACATTACGCTAGAGAAGCATTCAAATACTAGCTCTAAAGTGACGTTTGTGAATTAGCAATGGGTTCTGCTGTTCTGACGTCAGCTGCAGAAGTAAATGAATGGCGGAAGAAAGTAGTTCCTCGTACAAAACAATTTTTAACACTCTCAGTGTTTGATTTTCTTTTTTATACACACGATTATGTCGTTGAACTGTGGTATAAATGCAATATCACACTTGTAGCAGTGTGATATGGCTGAATATTGTCACTTGTGGGACACTAAAGCACTTAGCCTGCACCATTGAGCCAACACATGCCTTCCACCAGTGCAGATATACAGCCATATCACACTGCTACTCATCAATTTGTGAGAAAAAAGCATCTAAAGCACCAATAAATATAACATGAAAATGAATAGGTGTCTTTGGAACCCCCCATGGACATTACATTACTTTTTTTAAATAATAAATCTTTACTTTTTTCCTCTAACCTTAGATGACAGTATTTTATTCCTTGGATATAAACCAATATCCAGAAATAAACGTATATTAAATTTAGGTCCACATTTTGGTGATTTTAAAATACTAATAAAATTATTCATAAGCTAAATTATGGTGTAGATGAGTGTTTGTGTAGTAAATGGATAAAAAAAGAAAAACACAAAGTATAAAAAAATACAGTATAAATGCAAAATTGAGAAGTGACTGTAAAAAATGATACAAAGTTTATCATATAAAAATTAATAATTTTTTTATGCAATTGGTCTGTAAATAATTGGGGTCAGGAGGACCCTAAGAAACCGAACAGTGATTTTTTTTTATTTTTCCTGGGCTGCTCTAGGGTTAAAGTTACTTTTCTTGCATTATCTACCAATGACTTAAAAGGTTAGTTAAGCCAAATATTACAATTCTGTTATCAATTACTTGTGTTACCTGAGACCTTTGTTCATCTTCAAAACACAATCAAGATATTCTGGAGGAAATTCGAGAGCTCCCTCATCCTCCATAGACAGCAATGGTCCTTTTAGACAGAAAGTTCCCAAAAAAACATCTTCAAAACAGACCATTATGCATTCAGTGAAATATTATGAAGCTTCGAGAATACTTTTGAGCACACATAAAACAAAAATGATTACTTTATTCAACAGTTTCTTCTCAGTGTCAGTATATTGCGCACTTCTTGAGCACTGTGTAGTGACATAAACCCCCTCCTCCCTCAGATGCACACGTGATTTCCTCAGTTTGAAACAAAGCACAAACACATCTGAGATAATATATCAGCAGGCGTGGACAAGTGCGACTCGTGAATGCGAGCTCTATACTGACACTGAGGAGAAGAAACTGTTGAATAATGATATTATTTTTGTGCTGTGTGCACACAAAAGTATTCTCATTGATTGATAATATTACAATTGAATCACTGTGGACTCATGGACTGTTTTGAGGATGTTATTTATCTGGATTTTTAACATCTCTGCTGCTGTCTACGAAGGGGGAGAGAGCTCTCTGATTTCATCTAAAATATCTTCATTTCTGTTCCGAAGAGGAACGAAGGTCTAAAAGTGTTTACAATGACACAAGTGTTCGCTTTTGGGGTGAACAAACCCTTTAAAGGTACTTTTTTTATTACTCATTATCTACCACTACTGTATTAGTGTTTTAATTTTCAAAATATGAATAGTTTGACGACTTTATTTATTATTTTGTGCTAGTTAATTGTAATTTTACATAATTTCTTCTACAGCAAATTTAAAAATAAATAAATAATCTATTTTTATACTGTATAATATTATTATTATTACTATTATTATTATTATTATTATTATCACATGCTGTGTTGTCTAAATTATAAAACAGAACAGGATTTTAACATACTGTAAAATAAAAATAATATTTTGTGATATCATCTTGAATTTGACTATTGTTGCATTTGTTTTAAGGTTTTAATCATTCTGACAAGCATGTTTTTTTTAAATACATAACTTTTAAGAGTACACACTTAGCTGATGATTGATTATAAAGCGTGTTTGGGATGCTGTCCTGGGCGAGAGCGCTGAGCTCATAAAATCCTTGAGCCCGGGGCTCCCTCTCGTTTGCAAGGCGAGAGGGGAGTTTGAGCTCAGGTAGATCTCGATAACTTTCCTGATTATTTATGGCTAAAGATAAATTAGGGATTGCTGTAGAGAGATATACTGCTGACTAATGCTGTGTTCACACCAGATGCAGAATGAAACGCTGCTAATGGTGCGTAAATAGAAGCATGAACATTTTGAGTTTACTCGCTTCATCTAGCATCAAATTCCCTTTATTTGCGCGTCAAATTCAGATTCGAGTCGTGGGCAGGGCTTCTTTCTGCCCGGTGACACTAGCTTTGTTGCTAAATGGCTAACATGGATTTTACTGAGAGAATAGCGGTGTTTATGTGGTTTAGGAAGGCTGAAAACAGCATAGATTCATTCGGCACCACTAGACTCTTTCAGAGGTGCACCCAGCTCTGTGAGCTCTTTCAGAAAATATACCTGGATGATGGAGGCTTTCCGCAGTGCTTTAGAGTGAGCCAAGCCCAGTTTGATGAGCTGTTGCCTGGTGTCGGCAAGAGGATTTCCCTTGGGACACCAACAACAAGCTGTACGTCATAATCACGACCCTACAAGAGCAAGCTCATGATTGGTTAACACGGCACAAATATCCGCTGAAGTTCAGATTTTCCAACTTAAGTGATTTGCACGTTAAGTGCATCGAACACACAAAACACTCCACACGTGCCACTTCATTCGCACAAATCACGTCATTCGCGCCACCTCATTTGTACGAATTGCACCGCAGGTTGTCTGTTCAAGTCTTTGCATTAACTTACCATGTCAAGCGCTCATGCTTGATGCTTCATCTGAGTCTGATGTGAAAGCAGCATAAGGCTCTCTATGGTTACAATTTGGTTTGGTCAATTCACTTATGTCACATGTCTTTGGACTGTGGAAGGAACCCGGTGGAAACCCATGCAAGCATGTGGAGAACATGAAAACTCCGCACAGAAATGTCGACTGGCCTGGTAAAGACTTGAACCAGTGATATTCTTGCTGTGAGCCCTATCTAGGAAGAGGGACGAGGAGTAGGGGTAAAAGGGGGGATCCTTCAAGACAAAGATAAAACTCTGGTTATTTATGGTGACTTAAGTAAAAAAAAAAATCTCAAATTTTTTCTTGACAGTAAAAAGACTTTTAGACTAGTTTAATGTTAGCTGCTCACACAGTATGAAGGAAAAATTGCAGAAGGGTCAAAATAAATTAGTATGAATAATTAAAAAAATTACCCTAGAGCACATTTGCACAAATAATGTTTTTTACAGAATTATGTATGTTAACTGTTAATAAAAGAGTATGTTTTTAAAACTGGGAATGATACGTAAAATATTTAATAGCGTGGTTCCTAGGTTTTTGGTGAACTATTTTCAAATGGTGAGGCAACAGCATTCATATAGAACCAGGGGTTGGGATTTTAATATTAGTTTGTTTAAATTTAGAAGTGTAGTGGGGAAAAAAATATGCTTTTATATACAAGTGCAATCATGTGGAACAAATGACCAAAATCGATCAAGGAAATACAAGACTTAAGGAGGTTCAAAAAAGCTATCAAAAGATGGCTGTTTGATGAGAATAGTTAGTTTGCATGGTGAATGATGATGTTTTTTATATGTTATTAGCTTTGTTTCCATCCAAAAATGCTAATTAACCTTATGCGTAAAACTATTAAAAAAATATGCAAATAAAGCAGCGTTTCCATCCAACGAGTCAAAGCGGAAAAAATCATCACCTTCTATATATCTGGCGCCAAATTTCAACAGTAAAAAAAAACAATTTGCTGCAATAAGAGAAGCTGCGTGAATCTTTTCTTCATTTAATAAATAACTTGCACCTCAGAAGGCAATCCTGACACTCAGTGAATGCGTGGTGGCGTTTGAAGGCGTGTGACGCGGAGCAATGAGGCTCTTGATTCTGGAGGTCATTAATAATATAATAACACTAATACTGAAATGGTTAAGGCACTTTAGATTGACCAAGACAACATTTCAGATGTTTTACAGTGTGCTCAACTTGCTGGATTGTCCATTTACACACATTTCTATCATCACATGATCTCTTATAAGAAAATTACATGACCTTTTTTAATGTGCATACTGGAATTTGTATGCAAAAATTGTTTCCATCATAGTTTATGCGCATCTTTTCTTATCGAATAAAAGGTTTATCCTACTCTGTTATGCGCATGTGTTTTTTATGCGCATTTTCAAAATGTATGCGCATTATGACGTTTCCATTAACCGTTTTTTATGTGCATATCCATATTTGGATATGCACATAAAAATAAGTGGATGGAAACGTAGCTATTGTATTGTGAATAATTGTGTTCCTCTTTTAAAATGTGGAGGTACTGTTTGTTTTATGCACTAATTGTATTTTGCAGCCATACTTTGTTTTTTTTTTAACAGCGAGGACCACAATGGAAACAAGCCCAGGGCTTCATTGTGTTTTTTTTCTCGATGATACCTTTTTTTGTTGTACCTTCTGTGTTTTTTCCTCCCCTTTATTTCAAATAGATGGGATACATGTATTTTAGTACAGTTTGTCTAAAATCCTGTTTCCACCGGGTGCTCCGGTTTTGCGGTTTCCAAAGGTTTCCAAAGACATGCGCTATAGGTTAATTGAATAAGCTAAATTGTCCGTAGTGTATGTTTGTGAATGTAAGAGTGTATGGGTGTTTCCCATTGTTGGGTTGCGGTTGGAAGGGCATCTGCTGCGTTAAACATATGCTGGATAAGTTGGTGGTTCATTCCACTGTGGCAATCCCTGATTAATAAAGGGACTAAGCCGAAAAGAAAATGAAATGTCAAAAATCTGTCAAAAAATAATTAAATTAAATTAAATTAAATTAAATTCAACTGAATTTAAAGATTAGAAAGTTTAGACTAGTTTAAAGAAATCCTGGTCGTTTGAACTTTCTATGAATCTATTTTCTTTAATAAAGAAAATGAAAATGAACTGTTTTAAACAATTAGATTAGCATATTAAAAAGACTTCAGTAAGATTACGGAACTCTAAAAACCTAAGACATGATGCTAGAAAATGCAGTTTTGCATCACAGGAATGAACTGCACTGTAAAATACAGTAGAACTATAAATTTAAATCATATTAATATTTAAAAAAATTATAGGTTACTGTATTTTTTACCTAAAAAATGCAGCCTTGGTAAATTCAAAAAGTCTTACAACATAGTAGCGCAGATCAATTTCACAGACAGTCTCACAAAATCGGCACATAAGCAAAACCAAAACTAGCATTCTCTGCATGCCATTTCGAAATATATCTCAGAAAAGACTCGTCACTTGCAGGAAGTTCAATCGGCAAAAGGTTTGACCCCTTCCTCTGGGATATATTGTGTCAGGACGGCCCATAGGGAGCAGCTTGAGCCGTGGCCAGATTAAAATGTAAGACTTGTCCCCGGGCCAATTCCACATTATTAGGTCATAAAAGTAATTGTTGGGGGGGGGGCAATACGTGGCAAAGCAGTGACATATTAAAAGCGAGCAGTTTTCACAGTGCTGATTGCAGCAGCAGAAAGACGAGCAGAGAAAAGCACCGCAGTGCAGATCAGAGACTGAACGGTGAAGGCCGGCATCAGCATCGGCATCAGCATCTCTGTCGCAGTGGCACACACCAGCACTCACCACTTTCTGCCGAGAGCTGGATATTTGCAGCATCCACTCGATGTCCAGCAGGGCGATGTCGGTCTGCCACAGCTGATGGTGGCAGGGCAGCGTGGCGTTGTCTCCGACCACCCTCTTCATCTCCGTCTGGCCGTTTGCCTGAAGCACATTCAGCAATACTGCGGAGAGAGAAACACAGAGAGAGAGCTGAAGGCCTGATGCCAGCGTGCGGTTCCAGCTTTTGTTGGCTTTGCTGCAGGATGCAGAGGTTTTAGAGAGAGATGATCCACTGCAGACGCTCACACACAGCAGCTGATTCAGTCTTGAGACCAGCGGCAACGCTGTTATATTAACAGATACATTCCTGGAACTGGTTTAACAGCCAATTTTTGAAGCGAACTGCAAATCTGCTTGATGACATGAAGGAGGGAATGGACTATTGACAATTGCTAGAGACAGGCGTCTCATTTATAAAACTTTGTGAGGAAATCTAAACAATTATAAGTGGATCAATTAAGTCAATACAAGTTAAAGATGTTAACTTAGTTTACTTACAGCTTCGCACATTCTCCCATCAAGTTTGTTTTTATAGATTAAAATTTGAAAATTAGACTATAGCACAAAGTCATAATACAAGCAAGGGCAAAACTGAGGGTTTAAACAAGGCACAGGTGAACATAATCAGTTATCCACTAGTAATCATTGAAACTAACTAGCAAATGGAGCAGGAACTGAAAAACTGGAAGGAAACATAAAAACTAAAGAATATGATGATTTAAAGTGGATCAATTAAGTGAACATTTGTTATGCACGGTGTTTACTTAGAGCAGGGGTCAACAAACTTGTTCCTGGAGGGCCGGTGTCCTGCAGATTTTAGCTCCAACCCTAATCAAACACCTGAACAAGCTAATCAAGGTCTTACTAGGTATACTTGAAACATTCAGGCAGGTGTGTTGAGGCAAGTTGGAGCTAAACCCTGCAGGGACACCGGCCCACCAGGACCGAGATTGGTCACCCCTGACTTTGAGATTACTTAGCTGCGCACATTCTCCCTTCAAGTTTGTTATTATATATACCAACTTTTTTTTTTTATGGGAAATGTCGTTTTGTGTATATGCCTCATTTAAAGATGAGACTCAGAACAGTTTTTTTTTTATATGCCTACAAAGACACAGTGCAAGCTAGGGCAAAACAGAGAAATTAAACAAGGCACAGGTGAACATAATCATCATGATTAGGATGCAGAGGTTTAAAGCTGTGGTCACACTGGACTTTTCCCCCCATAAACTTCCATTCATACGCACGCGAATGCGTCAGACCGGAAACGCAGGGTCATGCGTCAAGTTTTGCATTTCGCTGCGGTGCAAAGTTCAAGCTTGGTGAAGTCTGACCTGCGAAATCTCATCACTTGACTGCGTGAGACCAATCCAGGATCAAAACATGACCTCTCTAAACAGAAATTTTAAACGTGGAGCAATCGCTGGCTTTTTTTAATGCCTAGTCATCTTGTTTAATCCCCCCCCTCTTTTTTTTTGCAGCGCCATACAACAGAATTTCGCACACACAAACTCTAGTGTGACCTCAGCTTTAGACAGAGATGATCCACTGCAGATGCTCACACACAGCAGCTGATTCAGGCTGGAGACCTGCAGCTATGCTATTATATTAACTGATACATTCCTGAAACTGGTTTAACAGTTCATTTTCACAGTGAACGGGAAATCTGCTTAATGACATGATGGAGGGAATGGACTTTTAGCAATTGCTGAAGATTAAGAAGGTCTTTTGGCTAAAGGTCAAGGGTTGCGCATTCTCCCATCAAGTTTGTTTCTAAAGATCACAACTATTGCATGGGACATGATGTTATTTGTGTACACCACATTTAAAAATTAGGACTGATTTTTTTTTAAATATGCCAACAAAGTCATGATACAAGCAAGGGCAAAACTGAGGGCTTAAACAAGGCACAGGTGAACACAATCAGTTATCCACTAATAATCATTGAAACAAACTAGCAAATGGAGCAGGAACTGAAAAACTGGAAGCAAAAACAAAAACTAAAGAATATGATGATTTAAAGTGGATCAATAAATAACTGTATATGCTTTAATTTTGATCAAATTTGTTTAACAAATATTTTATCTAATCTAAGGTAACTAAATTATGTAGGCTATTTGATGAAAAAATTCAGGAATTGATCATGTGCAAAAAAAATAAAATAATAAAATAAAAAAATCCCATGCAACACCATCATGCCACGTTTTCAAGGCAAAATTTTCGTCCGTTAATGCTACTTTTAATTAAAATAAATTTATTAAAAGCACATTAAAGACTTTACACATGAAATAAAACATTCACAATGCTTCACATAGCTTTCAGTTTGAAAAGAATGAAGCAGATTTAATAAATCAGGAAAATAGCAGAATTATTTTGCAAAACAAAAATTAAACATATCAGGACCATAAAAAAGGACATTCTACTTCATCCATTTTTTTTTTACTCCAATACAAAAGCTAAGATTATCAATGGCCGAGTGTAAATCTGCTTCAGCAGCTCGTCCTGCTGTTTATGAATGAGGAGGTGGAGGGAATGCACTGTTTAGTTTCACCTCAAGGTATAAACAAAATCTAGCGCCAAGCTGCTCAGCTACACGCTCAAACTAAACATTAAACTAAAATGCACAACACGTATTAGCAAAGAAGGTCATATGGGTAATGATCAGGGGTCTTTTTAAAAAGTGAATGTACTGCATGGCCGAATAATTTTTGATTTATTTGTTAACTAATTTAAAGTGTTTTAAGGTTAAATTAAGTCAAAGATGTAAAGAGTTAGAGTTTATGTGTTTATGATCGGGAGGTAACATCCGATTCTGATCAAGTCTGAAACCGTGTGATTGGGCCCGATTTCCGATCAAGTGATCGGATCTGGACATCCTAACCACAATATATATCTTTTGTTTCATGCTGTTTTAAACCCAATCTAAATAAAGCCAAATAAACAGTGGCAAGTAAACCAAACTCCATCACAAACCTTGAAAGAAAGCAAATTGAATCAGGAGGATGAATGAACACAGTCACATTTCATCTCAAATACTGTGTCGTGGGTGTACAGAATCTGCGCTAATCTGTGTTACAACCCCAATTTCCTCCATTCCAAAGCATCACAGCCTCCCAGCGATTCCCATCACGACACATTTTCCACTCACCAAGCGATAAAACGCAGAAAGTGGACGTCCCGCGGCGCCGCTACTGTACTTTAACACTCTTTGCGTTTGAACTTCTCTACATTAACAGAGGGAGGCATCTAAATGAAGGCCAAGCTAATTAATTCCCAGCATGCATTCTGATCACAGAAATAATGCCCACACGGCCAGATGACAAAGCAGACGACTCTACACCTCAGCCATATGCGACAGCCGTATGCTTGAATAATCCTGATAATGGGAGACATATTATCAAACATCATTGCTTTGGGTAATGATCAGAGCTATGCACACCGCCTGCTGTTTGATAAAAAAAAGTACAATTGTTGCAACAATTGTTTTCAAATAAAATCTGAAAACTTTTTATGTGTATTGGCTGAAAATGTGGGAAGCTTGAAATTAGAAAAATAAATAAAATAAATATATACTGTACATTGATACTAACAAAGTATGCAAAGAAAATATCCCCCACACCATCACACCACCAGCCTGAACCATTGATACAAGGCAGGATGAATCCATGCTTTCATGTTGTTTATGCCAAATTCTGACCCTACTATCCGAATGTCGCAGCAGAAATCGAGACTCATCAGACCAGGCAAAGTTTTTTCAGTCTTCTATTGTCCAATTTAGGTGAGGCTGTGAGAATTGTAGCCTCCGTTTCCTGTTCTTAGCTGACAGGAGCGGCACCCGGTGTGGTATTCTGCTGCTGTAGCCCATCTGCCTCAAGGTTGGACGTGTTGTGCATTCAGAGATGCTCTTCTGCAGACCTCGGTTGTAACGAGTGCTTATTTGATTTACTGTTGCCTTTCTATCAGATCGAACCAGTCTGGCCATTCTCCTCTGACCTCTAGCATCAACAAGGCATTTGCGCCCACAGAACTGCCGCTCACTGGATATTTTCCATAGACTGTAAAAGATATGGACGTAGTATCCGTGACGTCACCCATAGGTTTATGAAGAACCCAAAAGAAGCTACCAGTAGGCTTGGCCAACCGTCGCCATTTTGTTACCGTGTCATCGCACCAACTGAGGCATACCATACAAGGGCAAAGAGGCGGAGCGTGAGTGGAGCTACAGACGCCTGAGACTGCGACTCGTTAGTGTTCTGACCACATGTGCTTGGTTGTACACTATATCAATAAAGTGTTTAGACTTTTAAAAACACTGTTTCATCAGCAACGTCATAAGCACAATGCTTAGTGGCTCAATGTATTACACATTGAGCCACTATAAGCATCATTCTTATGACGTTTTTCAACAGGAGGAAAGAGCGAATTACTTTCAAACACTTCAGATATAGTCTGTGTTAGTAAATGCAGGGCTATTGATGAAATCCAGGCAGAATTGTATGCCAACGCTTCAGATGACTGTTCTAGAGCCTACAGCTAATAAATCTGTCAGATTCTGGAGTGCTTTACAGGTCTAAAGAACATTATAAATGATAAATGATCTTAAATAAAACAAATACATTTATAGAGATGGTGTATAAGTATATCATTTCACTCACCTGGAAAACGGAGGCCATGTGAATGGTTTGTGAGCACAATTAAGTGCACACAGCATGCCATATCATCTGATTATTCCAAGAAATAATTCCAAAAGGCAACTGACTGTGTAAAGCCACATAAAACAACACAAAAATACGATGAATATGCCGAGATCAGCGGCTAATCAGCTGAGATGACGTGACGGCGACCAGCGAGAGCTAGCTGTCACTCAAGTGGTCACGCCCTTAATTATGCAAAAATAAAATAACCTAATATAAAGGAAATGGATGAGTTATAAAAAAATTCACCTCCTCACAGTTGTCACGAAGGATAATATTAGCTATATGAACCAAAATCGTTCTTTGTACCAGGCTGTAAACACCTTTTTTTCTGCTGTAAAGTTGGCCGTTTTAACAGTGGGCTCAATAGAAATTTGCTCTATTATAGAGCCAGGACTAGCGGAATTTCGATGAATTGCAGTTTCAGTTACTTCCGTATGAGCTTCCATGAGGGAGAGCGGGAGGTTGCTGCTTGATATTTTTTCTCTTTTTCTGACTATTCTCTGTAAATCCTATTGATGGTTGTGCGTGAAAATCCCAGTAGATCAGCAGTTTCTGAAATACTTAGACCAGCCCGTCAGGCACCAACAACCATGCCACGTTCAAAGTCACTTAAATCACCTTTCTTCCCCATTCTGATGCTCAGTTTGAACTGCAGCAGATCGTCTTGACCATGTCTACATGCCTAAATGCATTGAGTTGCTGCCATGTGATTGGCTGAATAGAAATTTGTGTTAACGAGCATCTGGACAGGTGTAACTAATAAAGTGGCCGGTGAGTGTTTATCTATATATATATATGGGGTCACCACAGCGGAATGAACCGCCAACAGATGCCCTTCCAGCCACAACCTGACACTCGGAAATGTTTATATATATATATAAATTCTGAAAACAATTTTTACATTGTCATAGTGCAAGCAATGACTTAACTGTGGGCTTAAACTAGGTGAACATAATCAATTAACCACTAGTAATCAAAGTAACTAGTAACTGAAACTGAAAGGAAAAATGAAAGGAAACACGAAAAACAACTTATACAAGTCAAAAAACAGATCCTAACCATTCATTCATTTATTTTATTTTCGGCTATAGTCCCTTTATTAATCCGGGGTCGCCACAGCGTAATTTTTTGTAAGTCTGACATGTGAGCCAAGTCATATGACTCGAGTCCCCCATCTCTGTTTTTAACTAAATATAAAACTAAAACCAAATGTTTACTTTGCCAAAATGAATATTACAGTTTTTCTCAGTGGCTTTGGTGCATTTCTCACAACACTATTTACATTTGCACAACAGTTAAAGCATTTCTCAAAACAATTAGTACAAACTGCAAAACCTAGTGGATAACCTGCAAAAGCGTGTCACTTGCTCAAAATGAATGGCTCATTCCTTAAAAGCAAGTATTCATGTCAATGAAAGTGTCAGTGTCATCAAAATGCAAAGTCCTGCCACCATTGTTTATGAACAAGATAGTCAAATGGCTTTGTCATGTTTTAATTATGACACTTTACTCTGTAAGTTTTTTCCCATGCAAAAAAGTCTTATTTTGGTGACACGTCCTGAAAATGCTCAAGACAGCACTATATACTATTAGCACAGCCATTTAAAAACTACAGTAAAGTTAGACATCACTGCATTTAGTGAGGTATCTGAGTACAAGACACTGAATATGTATGTTTCACATTTTTACTGCATTTGCTCTTTACAATTCAAATTGATTCACAGCATTGTGCAAAAGAATAAACACAGCCTTATTTACAACAAACAAAAACTCCCTTTGGGTAGAGCTGTGCACAACTGTAAACAATATTGCAGGACATATTGAAACTGAACCTACAACATACACAGGTCTGTAAATCATTCATCAAATTGTTCAATTGAAAAGACATTTTCAGAAAAAAAAAGATTTAATGTTTTTAAATAAAATGAGCTTGAAAGATTTTGACAACTAGTTCAACTGTTTTGTATGTAATGATTCAAGTAATTAAATGAGGACTATTAGTTTTATATGGAATGACTATTCAGCATCCACAAGTTTAGTTCATTTTGACTGACATGACAAAAGCAAATGATAATGCTACAAACAGCAGAGAGTTGTATGAAAGCAATTGATGCATGTCCAAAAGCATTTGCAATTTGCTGGAAGGAATGAGAAACTGCTACTATGATGTGCATAAATGGCTAATTGTTTTAAGAAATGCTTGAACTGTTGTGCAAATGTAAATAGTGTTGTGAGAAATGCACCAAAGCCACTGAGAAAAACTGTAATATCTTTCCTATCTCAAGTATAATCATTATAATTTCAAGAAAAACTGAAATGTAGTGAAATATAGTCTCACTAGAACCCTCATTAGCTTCATTAAAATCACAATACTGTTAATTATCTTAACGGTGCTTGTGGAACATTCTATTTTCCCCTCTTAATTTGGCATGAAGTCATATGGTGGGGCTATTTTGAGAACATCAAAGAGACTTTTTGGCTGTTCATTCAGCAAAGCCCATCTATCTTGGTATTAAATGGGTTAAAATGCAGGCCAGCTAAAATGGGCTCTGGTGGAAGCAGGTGAATTCTGCAGACTTTAATGTGGGACACGTTACAGACGATCAGGTCGTTCTTCAAAGGAAACGATAAGATCAGATTAATCCTCATCTGCATGGCCGCGCAGTGTCCTAGAAATCTGTCTTTGAAATCATCCAGATCTGGAATTCGGTGCCTCCAAGTTAAGATTAAGAGACTGATATCTGATTTCAAGAGGGTTTATCTGCCAGGCTTTTTAAGATCTTTTAATGAAATACTGTTTGACTGCTAAAGTTTTTCAGATTCGGACGGACGGACGGACGGACAGACAGACAGATAGATAGAATGGTAGACAGAGACACAGACAGACAGACAGACAGACAGACAGACAGACAGACAGACAGACAGACAGACAGACAGACAGA
>CAIGQZ010001492.1:26705105-26720700 GCA_903798205.1 Danio tinwini | reverse complement strand
TATATATATAAAGAATCAGAATCTTGAAAATCACAAGGTTTTTAGTCATTTGTGGAGAGGAAAATGACAACAGCCAATAACAATCAGTATTTTCAGACATTCGTGCCCTTTTGAAGTCTAAGGGCTCTATTTAAACAATCTCAGCGCAAAGTCTTAAGCGCATTAAGGGCATGTCCAAATCCACTTTTGCCATTTTAAAGCCGCGGTCACACTGGGCTTTTCTCCCCATAGACTTCATTCATACGCACGCGAATGCGTCAGACCGGAAACGCAGGGTCATGCGTCAGAGTTTCGCAGGTTGCTGAGGTGCAAAGTTTAAGCTTGGTGAACTCTGACCTGCGAAATCGCATCACTTGACTGCGTGAGACCAATCCAGGATCAAAACATGACCTCTCTAAACAGAAATTTAAAACATGGAGCAATTGCTCACTTTTTTAATGTCTGTTCATCTTGTTTAATCCCGCCCCTTTTCGCAGCGCGGTACGACAGAATTTCGCAAGCTCAAACTATAGTGTGACTTCGGCTTAAGGACAGAAAACTACATGGTCTACCAGGGTTGTGCTTATTCTCTTAATGAGTTATGTGTTTTGAGCATAACGTGCATTAAACCAATCGGAGTCTCATCTCCCATTGCTTTTAAGAGTCAGTTGCGTCACACCATGGTGCATTTGCTATTTACATGGCGGACTTTGTAGAAGAACAAAATGAATGCTTCACTAGCGAGTAAACAGTTAAACAGACCATTTGCAGCGCGAGGATAAAAAACGAGCCTCCTCCATTCAGCCTCTTTACTTTCTCTTTACTTTACTCCTTTACTTTCGTGGATAAGGAAACGGTGGAATCTCACTCCACTGAAGACATTCATTAGCCAACAAATTTAATTTAGTTTGTTAGGCGCAAAGATTTGTTTCAAAACTATTTCTAAATTCAGTTCTAAATTCCAGCAAATGAATAAATGAACAATAATTATGAAGTGTGGTAAAAAAAAAGTTATTTCTAAACACACGTCCTATTTTTACTCCTCATATGGTGATGCAGACATTTCCAAAATCCGACAGGTGGACAAATCTAAACTTGTTTTTTTATTAAAAACTAATATAAATATGCATATAAAAAATAATACTGATAATGATAATAACATTTTACAAATGCAATTGTAATGAAGAAACCGAAAAAAGCCCCCTGAGATGAAGAACTTTTCATATGTAAAGCTATTTGTCTATTGCTGTACATCCTGTGTGTATTAAGCAATGTGTAAGCATTTGGACCTGCACAGGCGCATAACTACAGTGCTCTGAGCTGGACTTTAGAGCAGCTTTTAGTTAATCAAGTCAATTTGGTTAAGGTTGGCGCAGTCTATTTCAGATCCTCAAAATAGCAACAAGCCAACATTGCACCTTAACACAACTCCTTTTTAGACCGGGACACCCATGAGTTCACAAAGTGGTGCAAATGGATTTGCTGTTCAAACAAGGTGGAGCAAAAGGTGAAAATGACAGTTGCACTGGTCTGAAAATAGCAACAAATCGCACCATACATGTCTTGTGCCATATTGCGCGGGGTGTATGATAGGGCCCTAAGTGTTTGCGCCTTGACATATTTTTTTTGTTATTTAATTAGCTCAGAAAAATATCTATTACCTGTTTATGTTAATATAATTAAAACATAAACAGTTTTTTTATTGCTAATAAAAAAGCTTTTTGCATTGTAAAATATATCGTTATTGCAACACAAAAACAACAATATTGCATATATTCCCAGTATCGTCCAGCCCTATACTGTAATAAATCCTGGGTTCCACACAATCGATTTGTGTTAGGAAAACATAAAGGAATTAAGTTAACTTACTAGATTTTACAAATTTAAGTGGCTTGAACATAAAGTAATTAAGTTGTCCCTCTAAAAAAACTCAAGAGTTGTTTCAGCTCAATTTAAATGAGTAGTTTTATTTTTTGAGTGTAATTCAATTGTAAGCCCTGAAGTCTAAACAGTTTTGCTATAGATTTGCTTGTGCACACAATAAAAGCTGTGGTTTGGATTGTCTGGTTGGACTGACAGATGCTTTAAAGGCGAGCGGTACAGGCGGCTAACCACTTTAGTGACAAGAACAATTTGTCTGGTGCCTTTCACTAGCGTGGCAGCAAGGTTAGCCAAAGCATTCTGGGTTATTTTACAAAGAGCAATGTGGAAACAACTCGACTGCAGAACGTTCAGCATTCCGCACTAATTAAAAACAGACTTTCAGCGCTCTTTTATTAGTACGCCAGAGCACTCGCATTAAAACCAGCTTTAAGACTACAGCATTAGGGATAATTCAAGCAAAATGCTCCTGTTATCATTTACTTAGCCTCACACTGAGTTGATGATTTGTGTGTTTTGTTTAAAATCAAAATCACATTTCTAATTGAACTGAACAAAATAATAGATTACTGGAGTATTTAGAAATATTTAATTAATTTAGAGTGTGTCCTTTTTAAAACGGTTTGAATGAATGATTCCACGACTCATTCATAAAGTCTTTACTTACTTAAATTTAATTTATTTAAATTCAACACAAATAAATAGTTTGCAACAGTTTTGCAGACATCATTATTTTCAGTGTAGTCCTCACTTGCTTCATTTGTAAATCAATTAGCATTTCTGAATGAAGCTCTCGAACAAACAATTCAATGAGTCAATTTTCACTCGTTTAGTTATTGTATTAATCAGTGTTTCTTAATAAATCTTTTTAACACATTATTCAAAGACTCATTCATGAAGATTTCACTTGTTTCACTATTGACTGAATCACCATTTTTGAACTAATCTCTTTAACATATAATTCAATGACACATAAATTCTTTACTGGTTTCATTAGTGCATGAATAAGCATTATTGAATGAAGTTCTTCTACAAATGATTCAATGACTCATTCATAAAATCTTTGGTGTTTTCTGAGATTATAAAAAACTATTATTATTTTTTTTACCATTGTAGGCTGGCTATATTCACACACTACTGCCACACCACTGTTTAAACAACTCATAAAAATGATTTTTGCAAAACAGGTCCCTTTTAAATCAAGATTAAATCAATTAACAATTTCTTTCTTCATTGATGCATTAATCAGTGTTTCTTAATGAATCACTTGAACACTTTTTTTCAAAGACTCTCTTAACAAGATTTCACTTGTTTCACTACTGGTTGAATCACCATTTCTGAACTAATCTGTTTAAAACATGATTCAGTGACTCAGTCATAAATTCTTTTTGGTCTCATTAATATATGAATACAGCTCCTGAACATTTGATTCAATGACTCATTCATGAAGTCCTCTCATGCTTCATTTGTATATCAATCAGTGTTTCTGATTGAAGCTCCTGAACAAACGATTCAATGAGTCATTCATAAAATGTTTAGTTGTTTCATTAATGTATTAATTAGTGTTTCTTAATGCATCATTTTAACACTTTATTCAAAGACTCACTTGGGAAGATTACACTTATTTCACTACTGGTTGAATCACCATTTCTGAACTAATCTGTTTAACACATGATTCAATGACCCACTCACAAGTGTTTCACTTGTTTCACTACCGGATGAATCACCATTTTTAAACAAATCTTTTTAACACATGATTCAGTGACTCACTTACGACTGCTTCACTTGTTTCAGAAATGTATGAACAAGCATTTCTGAATGAAGCTCATGAACAAACGATTCAATGACTCAGTCATACAATTTTCTGTTGTTTTGTTAATGTATTAATTAGTGTTTCTTAATGAATCACTTTAAAAAATAAAGATTATAAATTCTGTTCTGTTTGAATAATATATGAATCAACGTTTTTGAATGACGCTTCTGAACAAACGATTCAATGAGTCATTCATAAAATGTTTAGTTGTTTCATTAATGTATTAATTAGTGTTTCTTAATGAATTATTTTAACACTTTATTCAAAGACTCACTTGGGAAGATTTCACTTATTTCACTACTGATTGAATTACCATTTCTGAGCTAATCTGTTTAAGGCATGATTCATTGACTTAGTCATAAACTATTTTCTGTTCCAGTAAAACATAAATTAGCGTTTCTGAATACAGACCTTAAACAAATGATTCAATGACTCATTCATAAAGTCTTCACTTGCTTCATTTGTGTATTAATCAGTGTTTTTTAAGGAATCTTTTTAACAAACTTAACAAGTGTTTCACTTGTTTCACTACTGGACGAATCACCATTTCTGAACTAATCTGTTTAACACATGATTCAATGACCCACTCACAAGTGTTTCACTTGTTTCAGAAATGTATGAATAAGCATTTCTGAATGAAGCTCTTGAACAAACGATTCAATGAATCATTAATACAATTTTCAGTTGTTTTGTTAATGTATTATTTAGTGTTTCTTAATAAATCACTTTAACATATTATTCAAGGACTCACTTAAAAGATTTTAGTTGTTTCACTACTGGATGAATCATCTTTTCTGAACAAATCTTTTTAATAAAACATAAAACGTTCAGTAGTTTTGTTAATGTATTAATTCGTGTTTCTTAATGAGTCATTTTAACACTATTCAAAGACTCACTTAAAAAGATTTCAGTTGTTTCACTAATGGTTGAATCACGACTTCTGAACAAATCAGTTCAACAAATGGTTCAAAGACTCACTCACAACTGCTTCACTTGTTTCAGTAACATATGAATCAGCATTTCTGAATGAAGATCTAGAACAAACTACTCAATGACTTATTCGTGAAGCCTTCAGTTGTTTTGTTGATGTATTAATTAGTGTTTGTTAAGGAATAATTTTAGCACTTTATTCAAAGACTCACTTAAGAAGATTTCACTTATTTTACTACTTGTTGAATCACAACTTCTGAGCAAATCTGTTTAGGACATGATTCAATGACTCAGTCATTTATTCTTTTTTGTTCCAGTAATGTCTGAATCAGTATTTCTGAAAAAAGCTTCTGGACATACGTCTCAAACTCAATTTCTGAGACTTATGCTCTTGAGCAAATGATTCAAAGGATAATTTATACACTGAAAAAAATCATTCAGAGATTATTCCTTGGATTTACTCAATTTTTTTTACATTAAGTGGCTGTAAACAATTTATTTGGGCTGAATTTAAACAAATTAAGTAGAATTTTATTAAATTTAATTTGTTTAAATTCAACACAAATAAATAGTTTGCAACAGTTTTGCAGACATCATTATTTTCAGTGTAGTCCTCACTTGCTTCATTTGTAAATCAATTAGCATTTCTGAATGAAGCTCTCGAACAAACAATTCAATGAGTCAATTTTCACTCGTTTAGTTATTGTATTAATTAGTGTTTCTTAATAAATCTTTTTAACACATTATTCAAAGACTCATTCATGAAGATTTCACTTGTTTCACTACTGACTGAATCACCATTTTTGAACTAATCTCTTTAACATATAATTCAATGACACACATAAATTCTTTACTGGTTTCATTAGTGCATGAATAAGCATTATTGAATGAAGTTCTTCTACAAATGATTCAATGACTCATTCATAAAATCTTCGGTGTTTTCTGAGATTATAAAAAACTATTATTATTTTTTTTTTACCATTGGAGGCTGGCTATATTCACACACTACTGCCACACCACTGTTTAAACTCCTCATACAATGATTTTTGCATAACAGGTCCCTTTTAAATCAAGATTAAATCAATTAACAAACAATTGTGCAGCTTTAAACTAAGAAACAGAAAACAAAAGCTGATATATTAAGCAGAATACCAGCTTGTTAATGCATGAAATAAAGTGATTTAGATTTAGAGTGAATCATTCCATTTAGATTTCACTATAAATCTGATCAGGATTCATCTGAATCCTGGCCATCTCATGGCAATCACCTAAAAGAATTAGCACATCAGCATTACTCTTAATCTTCATGTATTTACAGCGTCTTATCCGCAGTGTTTGGCTCAAACAACCCTTAATTATGTTGAAAACTGCTTACAGCGGCAACAAAACTGTTTAAATTAAGTATGCGTGAAGCCAGCTTTTTCAAAATACCAAACCTGACACTTAGCGCTAACACAGCCAATTCATAATCAAGACAATAATACAATCTAAATTTAGTTTTTGATGATGTAATCACAAGTCCATTGTAATGCAGAGATGCACTGCTCAACCAGGGTAAATGCTGGGTCAGTGCAATAACACTCAGTTCGCATTTAAAATGTATAACTAAAGTGAACGTCAACTCTGAAAAATGGACTGAAGCAGTTTCAATTTACAAGAGCTTCTGTGTTAAGCTGCTTTGACACAATTTACATTGTAATTGCAGTCCCGGCTGGGCCAGTTGGCATTTCTGTGTAGAGTTTGCCTGTTCTCCCAGTATTGGAGTGGGTTTCCTTCGGGTACTCCTGTTCCCCCCACAGTCAAAACGTATGTGATATAGGTGAATTGGATTAACTAAATTGGCTGTAGCATGTGTGAGTGTGTGTGGAGAGTTTCCCAGTACTGGGTTGTGGCTGGAAGGGCATCCGCTAAAACATATGTCAGAGTAGTTGGCGGTTCATTCCGCTGTGGAGACCCCTGATAAATAAGGGACTAAGCCAAAGGAAAATTAATTAAGTAATGCGTTGTTTCAGCTTAATTTAAATAATAAATAATATAAAAATTTAAAAGAACATTATTATGAACTACATACCTTTTTTAGCATTATTTTTAAACATCTGCCCTTTTTCACTGAGCTTCTTACTATAGTATATTGTATAGTATATTATATTGTATATAGTATATGGCAGCGTTTCTTAGAAAAAAGCTGAATATCTTTTGGAGCGGCATTTGCGTTGGCAGCGCCTGTAATGCCTAGGTATTTTGCAATTTATGTAATATGCCTAATATGTAAATGTTCTCTGTTATGATTGGCTAAAAATGTATGCATACAAAATGAGCAACGACAACTCTGGAAGTTTGTGCAGTGCAATGAGAGAATATCTATGCTTTTTGTCAGAAACTCTTTTGTCTCCAGTAAAACACCATTAGATGTGGATTCAGCCCAAAAACCAGCCCACTTTTTAAACTCCGTCTCACATCTGTGGGATCATGACCTGTTTTGTCCCTTAGGTAAGCGCCTCATGGCCCTGATCCGCAGCATTCTCCGCATGCAGTGGGTCCAAAAGCACGCCGGGGCTCTTGGAAGCAGATGAATGAAGCTCTCATGTTAAGCTCTCGCTGGGCTAGTGTTTCAGCTATATTAAAACAATGTGTGGAGAAAGTGGGCCAGAGTCTCTCGCTCCTGCAGGGCACAACCAAAAAGAACAACCTCTTACCTTCTCCACCCAGCAGTTATGATTGAGATGTGAAAAGATTTGCTAGTTTGTCAAATCTCCTTTGCGGCAGTGTTCATTTTTGTCATCGTTTTTGTCATTTAAATGTGATTTTTTGATGACTAATATGATCAAAATGATTCATCAACAACATTTTCGGACAACTCTCCACAAATTGTTTACGCTTCTTCACTCAGGCACACGCTACAAATCTTTATGCATTAAAACATCAAGGCATAAAAACATGAACAGCCTTTTTTCCTCCAATTTAAACAGTTGCTACCTGTTTTCTTATGGTAATAAACATGTAGAACTATAGTTGTTTTCGTTTTTTATGACCAACAAAGCCACTCAATGGTAAATACTTGTATATAAACATTTGTATATCTTATTTGCACAGTTGAAAGAAGTCAACAATGCACATTACCCATCTAGATTTGTATATAAAACCAAAATAGGCTCATTCTGAAAACGTAGCCCTATATACATTTCTGGAGATCTCGAATTATGTAGCCAGAGGAACATATGGCTTCATTTCATTTTTAAAACAGACACTACATGGCGGTATGACACCATTTCTTTTCGCGCTTACCAGCTGACCGCATATCTACATATGGACTGCTTTTCTGCTGTTACCGCTGTTTGTCCAGTGTTTTCAAAAGCACTGCCCACCCACTTCCCTAAACTCAACCAACAGTGTTTTTTAAAAGCAATGCAGAAAAAAAAGCTCTCGTGGCTGCCTGATTTTTACCATGTTTTTAGATTTTATTTGTTGTAAGCTTTAGGGTTGCACAGTTTACCGGTACTATACACTTATTTCACGCGGCCGCCATTTTAAAACACGAAAGCGAGGCTGCGGTGAGAAGAAACCCAGAAGTATAAGATCAGCACTGTAAACATTGCAACAACATGCAGTGTACTACAAACCTTCAGCAGCTGCCGTGATTTCAAAATGCAGAAATGGTGTAAACATCACTTTAATAGCATTTAGTTAAGTTTAATTTAAACACCTAAAAGCATGTTAGGCATCAAACAACATCACAATCCACGAAGCCCCCCTGTCTCACCCCCCTCTAGTTTGGAAAACTAGTGGGTGTGTCCAGCTTTGTTTAGGTGGGAGTGTCGGGGGAGGGAAAGAGGGATAGATTTGCAAAAATTGGAGTTTCCCTTTGGGCATGCGCTGATTTTCACTTTGTTTTGAGGCGAGGCAAAATAAACACACAGACGGAGGGGAGAAAGACAGTGACAGTGTGTTTACATGGACATCAGTAATCTAATTATTTGCCAAATATAACTGCAGTTTGGCACTTTCACCTTTTATTTAGGAACATTTCCTGCATGCCCCCTATGACAAACGAGAGGAACTGTTGGAAGACTGTAGTTTTAATGCAGTAATTGATACCGCACGGTGATTGGGAGAAAAATCCTCCGCATTTCTCGGAAACTTAGATGCACTCGGTAGGTAGCGTCAGAAAGCTGTGTGTATAGACTATCCTGTCACAAAATGCGGCGGAAATCCAACACGACGGTAATAGTTTGATTGTGGTGTTTACTTGTTTACATTCAGAGAGCAGCATTTACAGCGGATCTTTCAGTCTATAATATTGTGCTATAATATTGCAGTGATATTAACATACTGTAAACTTAGTAACTAAATCATTTTGACTAAGGTATGTCTTTAAAAACTGAAAGAGCACTGCTGACGATACAAACTAACTTTGCCATCTGAATAAACAAACAAGGGCCACTGAACACACACACTTACCAAATCTGTAGCAGCAAGACAATCAACACAAACTGGAACAGTGTCTTTTTAAAAGGGAGACAAGCGGCAAATCTGGATTTCATCACTTCCAGATGCGAAAAGCTCTCAGGTAAAAATGTTCCTTACAAACGCATTTCGTCGTGTGTCCAGCTGCGCTCTCATAGCGGGAAAATGAAAACAAAACCTTCGTTGTAGCACAATAATAAATGCAGCACATTGATAAACGCAACACTGTCTCCAAATTCTTGTTCATTCACTTGTTTTGGCAACACAACGTGGCGTCTCTCTGTCGTCTGAACACTGTAACAGGTAAAACAGTCTTCAAAGCTATCATGCATATTAATGAAGTTGCACCGCATACACAATAGAGCGTGCTGATTGGTTTGAACCAAGTCTTTATCATGAATGAATGCTGCACTCTCAGAGATGTCACGATGCACTCGCAGGTACAGACATCCACTCTCCATGCTGGATTTACACGCAAGTATCTAATCGCCGTGACGCAGCTTCAAAAATTAGTTTTTAAACCAGAAGAACGAATTTGCTCAAAATAACGCAAAAACAACCAATTTTCACTTTTTTGTGAAATGTATGTCCTAATGTAGCAGCATGGGACATATATATGACTGTCAACATCTCGAAAAATGTGTTTTGGTGTTTCGTTACCCTTTAAGTGTAATACGCTTAGGTGTACTCCTGGACTTAAGTTCATGGCACCAGGTAAACACTGTGGGAGCTTTCCTGCTTCAGCCTATGTAACCCGGTGAGTGATAAAACACTGCAGTCATCTGTAGCACATCTTCGTGTTGTCTGTAATAGTGTTGTCACGGTACTGAAGTTTGAAAAACGTCCATTTCCCGCTGACATTTAAGCGCCACTGAGCGCGTTCTTAAACGGCTGATTTGCCGTAGTGTTCACCAGTGCTCAACAGAAATGACTGTGATTGGCTGTGACGGTCATCAGTTCACAGCTCTTCACAGATTGCAAACATAGATACATGAACACTGAAGCATTTTAAATCAGCAAAGATCAGTCGATTAACAAACGAATCGCTCGTCTGTGTTACACTCGGTAAACATCAGTGAAGTGCGGTGAACTGATGACCTTCACAGCCAATCAGTCATTTCTGTTGAGCATGTGAACACAATGGCAAATCAGCCATTACAATGTTTAAGAACGCCATCAACAATGCCTTAAATGTTAACGAGAAATAGAATGTTTTTTTCAATTTCAGTACTGAAATTTTGAATCTTGGTAAGTCTAATATAGTGAAAGAATCAGTTCATTAACTTGAGTTTGATAAATAGCTTCTAAAACATGTGTTTAGGAAAGAAAACGTTAGCTAACTAGTGCCATTTCCATTAACTTAGCTGAAAATGAGGTCTGATATCCCTTTTTATTTTCACTGTTCATTCAGAACGGACCCTTGGGTCACTCGTAAGGCAGTTAAAGTATAAATTTGTGCCACTTTCTCTTCACTGATAAAATATACAGCCAGGTACACAACATTCCTGTCTGACTCAGGCAATACTTCTGGGTTTTTCCCACCGCAGCCTCGATTTCGCTGTTTAAAATGTCGGCCGCATGAAATCAGTCTATGGTAGTATCGTGATACTATGGCTCCAAAATACTGCCGGTGCCACTGTAGTTTGTAAACGGTAATATCGTCATTAACAGTCTTACCTAACTTACCTCAACACACCTGCCAGGAAGTTTCTAATTTATCTAGTAAGAGCTTGATTAGCTGGCTGAGGTGTGTTTGATTAGGGTTGGAGCTAAACTCTCTCAGTTTGGACACCCATGCATTAGATAAATTGGGATGATTTTGAAGGGAGTGCATCTACAAAAAAAAATTTAATAAACCAATTCCAAATATTGAAAATACAATAGAGCAACGATACTGTAGGAATAAAATATACAGTACTTTATGATTTTCGGGAAGTCCAGCAACATTCAGATACACAATTTTAATAATCCATTGTAAAACAACACTGTATAGTCGTCATCGTATATATACATAAATACATTTAATCTTTCTTAAATATACATTGTCACAAAGATATACACAGGAGACCCAAATGCAAGTAAATGCAAGATGATTTATTAAAGAGTCACAACTGGTATTGATCTCACTAGATATAGTGTGGAGCAAGGTGCTCACACCAGGAATACAACATGCTAACCAGCGGTAAAAGTTCATCCGAGAAACAGCGCAGAATAGAAGTCTCTCACTGATATGGCTGTCAGCAGAGCAGGCAGTTGTAACAACATCAATGAAACGGAGACGTGCATAAGGTCCAAATATAACAGACTATGGCGAAGACTCAACACCAGATCGAGCGAGAGCGCCTAACAGGAAGCAGACACAGGAGTGAACAACAACGGACTGATAAAGCTATCTACAAAACACTGAACATATATAGGCGCACGGTAAAGCGCAACAGCTGTGACTGAAAGAAAACAGCTGAGAGATATGAGTGGTAACAAGACACGTGACAACCCAGCTGATGAATGTAAACACACCCACTTCCCACACACACACACACACCCACCATGCGGTGAAGATAACCCTTTCTCGTGTTTGGTACCCTTTCGAAAGGGTGCCGAAAAAGTGGTATGGTACGGTTCTATTCAATATGCCTTTTGACAGTGGAATCAGCCGTAAAAGTGTACCGTACCGTACCACTGAGTGGAAATGGGCCATAAAACTACTGTAAATGACAAACTTGCTGTCAAAATGAACACTGCAGTAACTGTGAGCTCCTGCAAAAATAAGGCGCACGTGAAAAGCCTCGCTAACACAAGACGTTTACATTGCGCAGGGAAATACTAATAATAAAAAAAATCTGTCATGCCATTGGAGCCGTGATTGTTATCCATCCATCTTCACCCTGGCCATGATAAAAACAAACACCTCTATCTTGATTTATCATTAAATCCACAGCCGCAAGAGTGCTCTGAACATCAACAGCCATCCAATGAAATCAGTCCGCTGCCTGTTCTCAGCTCTGAGACGCTGCTCTCCAACACAGCAGAGGATAAATCATTTCACGTTGAAGCTTTTGTTGTCCGCTACAGGAACAACAACAAAGAATGGCGTTCGGATGAAAAGCACACTGACCAAACTGTCTGAACTACCCTGACACATTTGTCTAGAAAATGTGTTTCGTCTCTGGGAAAGAAAACAAGGCCACTTGTTGGACGGTTTATTAAAGGAATGTTCCAGATTCAAAGCAAGCCAGCCTACATCAACAGCAACAGGCTGACAAAGCTGTCCGATGCTGTAGAAAATCATGTTGAGGCAAGTAAAAGTTGAGTTTACACGTACAACAGTAGTCTGTGAGGAAAAAGTGGCTTTAATGTGTTTAGGCAATCTTGTAAATGTTTTTTGAATGCTCATCAAAGATTATGAGATCAAAAATTCCGCAATATTGTGAAATATTATTCCAATTCAAAGTAACAAGTTTCATTAACACTTTACTTAAAGGAGGTGTTCATTAAAGCTTTATAATCATAACATAACACATGTCGTGAATGTGAATGAGATGTTATGCATGCTTATAACAACTGCTATTAAGTGTCATTCGCTTAGTTATGACCTTATTTATTCAGTTATTAACTTACCCTAGACATGCTCAATAATGTTCATGTCTGGTGACTGGGCTGGCCAATCCTGAAGCACCATGACCTTCTTTGCTTTCAGGAACTTTGATGTGGAGGCTGAAGTATGAGGAGCGCTATCCTGCTGAAGAATTTGCCCTCTCCTGTGGTTTGTAATGTAATAGGCAGCACAAATGTCTTGATACCTCAGGCCCCGTTTACACTAATACGTTTTAGTTTTAAAACGCATACGTTTTGCTATGGTTACGCCATCCGTCCACACTACGCCGGTGTTTTCGAGCCCCGAAAATGGAGCGTTTTGGAAACGCTGGAGAGGCCGTTTTCATTCTAAAATGCTGCTGCTCCGTCTCAGTGTAGATGGGGGGAAAACGGAGACATCTGACAACGGAGGTGGGGCTGCAGACATTCGCCTAACTGATTGGGGCTTTTCCTCAATATTAAGTAGCCTACACACAGTTCAGTGACAGTCCTGCATCTTCTCCTTGTAAGTTCAGACTTCGCAAGTTTGATATGGAAAACAAACTCCCGAGTGTGTACGTGGTACTTTTAAAAGTCATTCACATCACCCTGGCTATGCTGTTTCACTTTCTTAACAATAAAATGAAAACATGACATAAGGAACTGCCTATTTTTATTTTGATATTAGCAACAGACATCAAAAAATGTTGAGGCGTCGTGTAGCTGCATAATATGAGCGTCATCTTCATGCATATTTATAGCAAAACTGAGCCTATAACATTACTGACTCCTTTCATTTTCATTGAAAATATGAAACATACCCTCTCTTTCATTGAATATCAGTTTTAATAAATAATAAAGGCCATTATAAAAGTATAAAGCACAATAAGTTTATACAATAGAGAAAATAAAGGCAAGCAATCAGTCAGATGTGGTGTCCGCTGTTACATTAATTAGGATATTAACCTAACTTATCTGCACTCAGCCAAAACACGTTACCTGAGAACAAGTAATAGATTCAAAAGACCAAAGTTGGGGAATATGTAGTCAGATATAGACAACAAGATGAATTAAATATCACGTTTAACAAATATAGTGAGATTAGATCCAGTGATAAACAGTCCGACGTGCACAGCTCTCATATGGGTATGTGCTCAACGCACGCTACTGCGCATGCCAGAAAGTGTGTGTGTGGTCACGTGATGTGCGTTTTCACCGTTTTAGTGTTGACTGAGAGCTGTTCAGAAACGCTGGGTGAAACGCTAGTGTGGATGCGGATCGTTTTCATTCTAAAACGCCCTTTTAAAACTAAAACGCACTAGTGTAAACAGGGCCTCAGGCTGTTGATGTTGCCATCCACTCTGCAGATCTCTCGCACGGCCCCATACTGAATGTAACCCCAAACCATGATTTCTCCTTCACCAAACTTGACTGATTTCTGTGAGAATCTTGGGGCCATGCTGGTTCCAATAGGTCTTCTGCAGTATTCAGGATGGTTGAGATGCAAAAGTCTACCTTCTGCCACTTTTCCAAATGATCAAATAGAAATTCCAAATGATCAAATAGAAAGTTATTATTTGTTGCTCTTCCAACTGAGATCGACGACAAGACTTTTTCCAAGTAGTGTATATTCTGTTATTGTGTTTTTAATACAAACTGTGATACATTTCCTTCACAGACTTTTGAATAATAAAGAGCAATATTTCTGGGATGTGTCTATATTTAGATTTATCCTGGTGCGTTTTTGCAAAGTGACTGAAGATTTCTAATTATTTGCAGTGGTTATATAGCTTAGCTTGTAATTAAACCTAGAATAATCCTTTTAAGAGCCTCTCATTGCCTAAAACTGCCTGCAAATAAATAAAACACAATCCCTGTGGCAGAATCAGTGCAAACCCCAATGTGCTGAAACAAACACTTTAATTTATTCTACGCTGCGGAAATTGTCCTAGACAGTAAGAAATAAATAAATGAATAAACCAAAAGAGGTTTAGGATTAGAACTAGAGCAAAAAAGCTGCCATTGGAACAAAGCAAAACATACATGCATTACCTTTGCAGAGGTTTCTTTTATTTTCAGGTGGTTTTAATAACTTAGGAACTTTTGCTGCTCAAGAAAATGTGACTTTTTCTTAAATTATTACTGAATATATATGACAATGGACAGATGGATGATACCACATTTCACAGATAGATAGATAATACCATTAATTTATTCATTTTCTTTTCGGCGTAGTCCCTTTATTACACGCCAACTTATCCAGCACATGTTTTACGCAGTGGATGCCCTTCCAGCTGCAACCCATCACTGGGAAACATCCATACACACATTTACACACACACTACAGACAATTTAGCTTACCCAATTCACCTATACCACATGTCTTTGGACTTGTGGGGGAAACCGTAGTACCTGGAGGAAACCCACGCAAAACGGGGAGAACATGCAAACTCCACACAGAAACGCCAACAGACACAGCCGAGGCTCGAACCAGCGACCTTCTTGCTGTGAGGCGAACGTGCTACCCACTTTGCTACCATGCAGCTACTGTAGATAATACCATATTCTTATAATTCATGGATGGATGGATGAATGCATGATACCATATTTCATATTTCACAGATTAATGGATAGATGGATAGATGGATAATGCCAAATTTCACGAATGGATGGATGGATGGATGGATGGATGGATGGATTATACCATATTTATATAGATGGATGGATAATGCCAAATTTCCCAGATGGATGATAGATGAATGGATGATAATGCCAAATGTCATGGATGGATGGGTGGATGGATGGATGGATGGATGGATGGACTATGGATGGATTATGCCATATTTCACAGATAGATGGATTGATGGATGGATGTAAATGCCAAATTTTACAGATAGATGGACGAATGGATAGATAGATAGATAGATAGATAGATAGATAGATAGATAGATAGAT
>CAIGQZ010001492.1:26690660-26704849 GCA_903798205.1 Danio tinwini | reverse complement strand
GATGGATGGATGGATGGATGGATGGATGGATGGACAATACCAAATTTCACAGATAGACAGATAAATAGACAGACAGACAGACAGACAGACAGACAGACAGACAGACAGACAGACAGACAGACAGACAGATAGATAGATAGATAGATAGATACGCAGGTGTCTTGTGCGTGGGAAACAGCAGCACTCGTGTCAGTCTGAGTGAAGTAAACAGTATTAATTGTGTTGTCATCACTTAACTCATTAGCAGTAAATCAGCCTCCTCTGGTTCTGGAGCGCTGAAGCGTGAGCAGATACACCATCGCTCACTGATAGGTGAATAACAGTTAGAGACGAGACCGTCTGTCCACCTGGCTGCTCTAAACAGGACCGAACAGGTTTGTTTTGAGCGGAGACTTTCTACCTCACTGACCACATTTCAAATCCCCCACAGAGAGAGACTTCACAGAAACACAATGAACCCATGTGGGGGGAACAGGAACGCTGTATTTGTCCATTAGGGAATAAATGCCACAATTACTGTACTTTAAGTGGAGATGTGGTGTAGCGCAGAGCTGACAATCCCTGTCGTCCTCCATCAACATTCACGGGTTGTGATGCAGCAGGCCGAATGCCAAGACCATGACGGCATGTTTTCCCTGATTCAACAACAACAAATGATTCAATCGTTGCTAGAAGTAGCTGTAAAAATCAACTACAGAAGCTGAAAACACTCAAATAAATTACAGGAGTTTACAGTTTTGCAGTATTTTATATATTTAATCATTCATTCATTTTCCTTTGGCTTTACACAGCAGATGCCCTTCCAGCTGCAACCCAGTACTGGGAAACACTCATTCACACACATACACTATGGCCAATTTAGTTTATTCAATTCACTTATAGCACATGTGTTTGGACTGTGGGGGAAACCGGAGCACCCAGAGGTAAGCCACGCCAACATGGGGAGAACATGCAAACTCCAAAAAGAAACTCCCCCTGTTACATTTGGGACTCGAACCAGTGACCTACTTGCTGTGAGGCAATAGTGCTAATCACTAAGCCACTGTGTCGCCCCATTTGTATATTTATATTTATTTATTTATTTAATCAATCTTTTAACTTAAAGAGATCTGTCATTTTGTTCAAAACCTGCTTGCCTTTGCGTTAAACACAAAAGAAGATATTTTGAAGAATGCTGGAAATCAGTTACCATTGGCTTCCATAGTGTGACTATAGAAGTCAATGGTTAGAGGAATTTAGCTTTCTTCAAAATATCTTCTTTTTTGGGGTCAACAGAATAAAGAAACTCAGGTTTGAAACCACTTGAGGGTATTGCATGAACTATCCCTTTAATTTACAACAGTGATTCTATATAAATGAAAAATAATTCATTCATTCACTTTCTTTTCAGCTTAGTCTCTTTATTCATCACGAGTCCCCACAGCGGAATGAACCTCCAACTTATCCAGCATATGTTTTACGCAGCGGATGCAGTTCCAGCTGCAACCCATTACTGGGAAACAGTCATACACACATTCACGCACATACACTACGGACAATTTAGCTTACCCAATTAATTAATCTATAGTGCATGTCTTTAGACTGTGGGAGAACATGCAAACTTCACACAGAAACGACAACTGACCCAGCCGAGGTTTGAACCAGAGACCTGCTTGCTGTGAGGCGACAGTGTTACCCACTGCACCACCGCGCCTCCCATTAAAATAATTACTAAATGCAAATAAAAGAAAAATAACATTTGTGGAAATGAAATATGGGTATTTATGGATATTAATGTATTTACAACAATTATTAATTGTAGTTCTACATTAATTAATACATGCTTGTTTTGCTCCATTCACATGAAGTTCAGTGTCACTTTAAATGGCTGATGTCAAGCTTTGCCGAACTGAATCGTGGATCCGTCTGCGCTGCATCAGCAGTGTTGCTCGTTGCAGGGATTTTTTCAACTTTTTAAGCGCCAGCGGAAGTGTAAGCCAATCAGATCGCTTTATGCAAATACCCCAGCTCCGACAGTAGCCGATTGCGGACTAATTTCATTGGCTGACGCTGCTATGACGAACGCATCTGTAATGTGATTGGATGCTGAGAACAGAGGTGCGGATCTAAATGCAGGGTTTATTAGCAGGATGGTCAGTCAAGCAACGGTCAACACAAGGACAAACAGATGTATACAGGGAATCCAGAGTCGTAGTCAAATAACAGTCGAATGGTCAGTCCCGGCGGCAAACAACATAAACAATAAACAAACAAAGCAACGATCGGTACACGGCAAGGCAAAGAAAACGTGTCGTAAAAGTTCACAATACCATAAAACAAGACTCAGCACTGACAGTGTTAAAGTGAGCCGTATATATGTGTGGTGTAATCAGTACATGAGCAGCTCCAGCTGATTGTATGTGTGTAATCACAGGAGAACAGGAACAGGTGTGTGTGTGGTGCGTGACAGTATTTGTAGTCCATGTAATGGCGGATTTGTACTCCGTTAGCGATCTGCGCGTTTACCAGCGATCTGCCAGGATTAGGTTGCTGGTGATTGTGACAGCGTCAGCCCCAACTTCAGACATGCCCTCTGTCAAGCGATGATGCTGAAGCCCCGTGTGAATAGGCGTTAATGTAAGATAACTTGAACGATACTGTAAAAATGTACTGTAAATTTGGCTCAACTTTGGTTGCCAGTAAGTAATTCACAAGCACAATGTAAATAAATAATTACAATTGGTGCTAATGGGGCGACGCAGTGGCGCAGTAGGTAGTGCTGTCGCATCACAGCAAGAAGGTCGCTGGTTCGAGCCTCGGCTGGGTCAGTTGGAGTTTCTGTGTGGAGTTTGCATGTTCTCCCTGCGTTCTTGTGGATTTCCTCCGGGTGCTCCAATTTCCCCCACAGTCAAAAGACATGCGGTACAGGTAAATTGGGTAGGCTAAATTGTCCATAGTGTATGAGTGTGAATGAGTGTGCATGGATGTTTCCCAGAGATGGGTTGTAGCTGGAAGGGCATCCGCTATGTAAAACAAATGCTGGATAAGTTGGTGGTTTGTTCCGCTGTGGTGACTCCGGATAAGTAAAGGGACAAAGCCGAAAATAAAATGAATGAATGAATTGTGCTAATTATTTTCTTAGTTCTCTATTTCCACTCATCCCGAGGCCTCTAGAGATTATGCAGCGAGAGATGATGACAAGAGATGATGTCAACCACAGAGCACTTCTAGAGGTAACCATAATCCTGGACCAGGCCGTATCCTGAGCTGATGCTGTGGTGGTCATAGAGGAGTGGCGAGCATGAGACTGATTCCTGAAAGACTCCAGTGGGCCTGGTCTCTCTCAAGTTTTTTTTCTTCACTTTCATCAATTGGTGAAGTTTTGGAAACTTGCCAGTAAGTTACTGTAAATTTTACAGCATTTTTTATTGTGTAACTTTAATTTTCCTTAACTATCATTAACAAAAAATAATAAATACTGTAATAAATGTATTTTTCATTGTTTATTCATATAAGTAAATACATAAAATAAAATAACCTAATAAAACCAAAGAAAAACAGAAGAAAAAAAGAGAAAAAAAATATCAGAAGTCAGCTGATCATCAGAAGATCCATCAGTTCCAGTGAAAAGCGTCGGAAATACAGGCCACTCATCTACTGTGTGTCAAATGAAGCAGTGTATTACCCTACAGTCAGGGTGGAGACAGAAATCCTGCTCTGGTTTTTACGAGGACCATAAAGATCTTATGTAGAAGCAGGGTCTCCTGGGAAAATTCCTGCTGTTCAAACTTGACAGAGTGCTGTGGGTTTGTGCATTGCAGGACCCCCAGGACTGGGCTGTTAACCGGACGCAGTGAGCCTGACCCACCCAGAGCCGGTCTTGCCACACACTTGAGGCCGTTTATCATCCGGGCTTTTCTAATGTGTGCTGACTCGTGCCTTATCCCTGGAGTCTGTCAACTGTCAGGCCAGCAGGAGCACGGCTCTGATGAGGACACCATTAAGCAGCATTTACAACACATTCTTGCATTTCTACAGCAAATTCCTGATGCCAAGAACTGCTCGTGAACATTTATGCTACATGAAATGCTGACAATGTTTTTTCCAACCCAGGATCATTAGAGATATGTGCCCAGGGCTACATTTTAGGGTACCACGAAATACATGCCCCGGGGCTAAGTATGCTTGCAAATCCACCGCTGTGTACATTTTTGACATCTTAAATACGTTACTGGGCCACATTTCCTTATACATGCCATTGCTGTGGACGTTTTTGGATGCTGTGTACATTTTTGACAATTTCAATATACATTTCTGTGCCATGTTTACTCATACCTGCCGTTTCACATGAACATTACTGACAATCTCAAATACATTATTTGGGCCACGTTTTCTCATACATGTCATTTCTCACAGATCCACTAGAGGCAGATGTGTACATTTCTGAGAATCAAATATACATTAATGTGCCACGTTTTCTCATATATTCAGTCAACTAGAGGTTGTGGTGTACACTTCTGCCAATCTCAAAAACTTTTTCCCTTATACATGCAGTTTCTCATAAATCGCTGAAGTCGCTGTGTACATTTCTGCGAATCAAATACTTTATTGGGCCACATTTTCTCAAACATTCCTTTTCTTATAAATCCATGAAAGGCTGCTTTTTACATTTCTACGAATCTAAAGTATGTTCAAATGAGATGCAAATCTCAAATACATTACTAGGCCATTTTTTATGCATGCTGTTTTACGCAAACCCACTAGAGGCCACTCTGTACATTTCAAGGAATCTCAAATATGTTACTGGGCAACATTTTCTTATAAATTCAACTTCTATGAATTTTTCATAGAAATTGCATATTTCTCATATGCAACTTCTCATAAATCCACTAGAGGTCGCTCTGTAAATTTCAGCGAAATTCAAATACGTTACTTAGCCACGTTTTTTCATACAAGCCATTTCTTGCTAAATCCACCAGAGGTCACTGTGTAAATTTCTGAGCATCTCAAATATGTTACCATGTTTCCTCATCCACTAGAGGCCGCTGCATACTTTTTTTGCGAATCTCAAAGAAGTTTTCCTTATACATGATGTTTCTAATAAATCCCCTAAAGGTCGCTATGTACATTACTGCCAATCTCAAACAAGTTACTGGACCACTTTTTCTCATATGTGCCATTTCACGTAAATCTACGAGAGACCCGTTGTGTACATATTTACAAATGTCAAATATGTTTCTGGGCCACGTTTTCTCATGAAAGCCATTTCTTGCAAATCCACCAGAGGTCACTGTGCAAATTGTGCATCTAAAATATTTTAGTGTGCCACATTTTCTCATATGTGGCGTTTCTCAAAAATCCACTACGCACTTTTCTGTGAATCTCAAAAATGTTTTCCTTATACGATGTGTACATATTTACAAATCTCAAATATGTTTCTGCGCCACGTTTTCTTATACATGCTGTTTCTCATAAATCCACTAGAGGCTGCTGTGTACATTTCTGCCAATCTAAAAAAATTACGCAAATCCACTAGAGGCTGCTTTACACATTTCTGCAAATCTCTAATGTTACTAAGCCACATTTTCTCATGTGGTATTTCTCAAAAACCCACTCGAGGCCGCGGTGTACTTTTCTGCAAATCTCAAAAATGTTTTCTTATACATGACGTTTCTCATGAATTCCCCAGAGGTCACTGCATACATTTCTGCCAATCTCGAATAAGTTACTGGACCACGTTTTCTCATATGTCCTATTTTACGTCAATCCACTAGAAACCGATGTGTACATATTTACAAATCTCAAATATGTTTCTGGGCCACGTTTTCTTATACATGTTGTTACTCATGAATCCACTAGAGGGCGCTGTGTACATTTCTGCCAACCTAAAATACATTAAAATGACCCACATTTTCTCATACATGTTATTTGTCGGAAATTCAATGAAGGCCGCTAATAACAGGCAGTGTTTTTTTAATGCATGCTGTTTCATGCAAATCCTCTAGTGGCTGCTCTACACATTTCTGCAAAACTCAAATATGTTACTAAGCCATATTTCATTTCAATTTCTGCGAATTTCAAATAAGTTACCAGAACATTACCAAATCCACCAGAGGCCGCTGCATACACTGCCAATCTTAAATAAGTTACTGGACCATGTTTTTTCATATGTGCCATTTCACATAATTCTACTAGAGACCTCTGTGTACATTTTTGTACAAATCTCAAATTTGTTACTGGACCACGTTTTCTCATACATGCTGTTTCTCATAAATCCACCAAAGACCACTGTACATATTTCTGTGAATCTCAAATACGTTACTGTGCCACATTTTATTACATGTGGTGTTTCTCGTAAAACCACCAGAGGCCGCTGTGTACATTTCTGCGAATCTCAAATACGTTACTGGGCCATGTTTTCTCATACATGCAGTTTCTCATAATTCCACTAAAGGACGCTGTGCACATTTCTGTCAATCTCAAATAAGATACTAGGTCACGTTTTCTCATACGTGCCATTTCATATAAATCTACTAGAGGTTGCTGTGTACCTTTTTAACAATCTCAAATATGTTACTGGGCCACGTTTTCTTATATGTGCAGTTTCTCCTAAATCCACTAGAAGTCGCTGTCTATATTCCTGTAAATTTCAAATAAAGACATTCTTACGAATCTCAAATGCGTTTCTGGCTCATCTTTGCTCATACATGCCATTTCTCATAAATCCACAAGGGGCTGCTGTGTACATTTCTGCGAATCTCAAATGCATTACTTGGGCCACGTTTTCTCATATGTGCCGTTTCTTGTAAATCCACCAGCTTTCTACATATCTGCAATTCTCAAGTACATTATCAGGCCACGTTTGCTCATCGATGTGCCATTTAAATGTCATTCTTGTGTACACCAGTTCATCATGCACAATAGATCAGCTTCCCATGGACTGACCCACACACCACCTTCCCTACACCCAACTGATAGTGTTTTCAAAAGCAAATTAGAACAGAAAAGTGCATTGTGACTGTGTTATTTTATCTGGATTTCACACTGTTTTTGTTTGTTTGTTTGTTTGCTTGGTTCACCTGGTTTTTGTAACTATCCTTCACTGGACACGAAACCTGGGCTTCTGCATGTCCCAAGTCTGACACCGTACAAGGTGAGCTACTGAGCAAACTGATCTCGCTGGAAAAGCCGTCCATACAAATGTTAGCAGTCAGCAGTAGCATGACAAGTAACAGAAGTTGTCTGCACCATCATACTGACCCATAGCAATAATTTTACACACCAAATACAGCTGCACGTATGTCGGAGCATGTATTTGCACTTTCCCAAAAATGTAGCCCAGGGCAAGTACAACAAATAAGCTTGTGTTGTGTTTTTCAGTGATAAATCAGACGTGTTGTGTCGCTCTGTGAGATCTGTTGTCATTCTGACTAAATTAGGCATGAATGTCAGTGACTATAATGAGATCAGCAGTAAATGGCAGGATCATTTGTGACTGACAGAAGCGGTCATCTATATGTTGAAATATTCCAGAACTTTATTCTGGTGGTGCATATATACGATGGGACAGTTTTTTTGTGATACAACAGAAGCATTTAGACTTTAGCATTTAACTATAGGGAGTTAAGTCTGCCAACATAATAGGCTCTATTTTAATGACCTAGGTACAAAGTCTAAAACACTACTAATAAACGGCATGTCCGAATCCACTTTTGCTATTTTAAGGATGGAAAAATACACTCTGCGCCACCGTGCATGGTCTGACAGGGTTTTGCTTATTCTCCGAATGAGTTATAGGTAGGCCCACACGGAATCTGCACGCACAGAATTTGGCAGATTTTTAGCCTATCAATAATTCTGTTTATTTACTTGAGTAAATGTGTGTAAAGTGGAATTTATTCAGTTTTTAAATTACACATATTTCACATATTAAGATTTTAGTTATAAGACTCCCAAAATAATTCCGCAGATTTTTACCAAAATTCTCTGCAGAAATTGCAAAAAACGTCCGCAGAGTCCATCTGGCCCTAGTTATGGGTGTGTTTTGAGCATTACGTGCATTAAACCAATCAAAGTCTCATCTCCCATTCCCTTTAAGAGTCAGTTGTGTCAGTTCATGGCGCATTTGCTATTTACATGGCGGACTTTGTAAGTGGAAAAACTGAACACTTCACTAGTGAGAAAACAGTTAAACAGAGCATCTGCAGCAAGAATAAAGAACAAGCTTCCTCCATTCAGCCTCTTTACTTTCTCTTTACTTTACTCCTTTACTTTCGTGGATAAGGAAACGATGGAAACTCACTCCACTGAAAACATCCATTAGCCTACATATTTAATTTAGCTTGTTAAATCGCAAAGATTTTTTTTCAAAACTATTTTTAAATTCAGTTCTAATTTCCAGCAAATTAATAAATAAACAATAATAATGATTTGTGGTAAAAAAAATAGGAGTTATATCCTATTTTTATGCTCCATATGGTGATGCAGACGTCTCCCAAACTCGACAGGCGGACAAATCTAAACTAGTTTTATTAAAACAAATATAAATATGCATATAATAAATAATATAACTACAAATAAAATATTATACTTATGCAAATTGTCATGAATAAACTAAAACACCCATGAGTCCACAAAGTAGCGCAAATGTAATTACTATTTAAACAACGTGGCACAAAACATGAAAATGACAGTTGCACTGCTCTGAAAATAGCAACAAATCACACCATACACATCCTGCACCTTATTGCACTGGGTGTAGGATGGGGCCCAATGTAATCAACGACATGTTCCTGTGATGATACTTAATATTGCATGGATATAAAAACCTCTCAGCCAATCAGATTTGAGGATCAGAAGGAACATCGTAATTCTAAGAAGATAAAAAATATATAAGAATCTTGAAATAAAATTCTTAAAAAAAAAAAAAATTATATCCCAAATCTCTAAATTGTGAGAAAAGAAGTGTGAAATCTAAACAAAATTGCAATATAACTTCAAGAGCATCCATACAAATTAATGTCAAATAATGAAGCTACTAAGAGAACAAAAACAAATGAAAGTTTACAGGGGGATATCCTCTCAAACGTTATGTATTCAGAGAGAGTCAGACAGCCAAGAAGAGAACAAGAAAGTTGCCAAAGAACAAGAAGTGACTGCTTTTCTTTCTCTTTGTGCTACTAAGGAGATTGTTATAAAGTCAAACATCTGTGACCTTGGACAGCGTTAGGCTCTTGTCCTGCTTCACATTACAGCTGTGTTTGGATTACTTGACCTCGGGAGAGTTCTCAGACTGGTACGAACACCATCACTCCTGCCCGACGTCAGGACACTGATCATTACTGGGGAAATAATCTTTATTTTCCAGGGCATTTTGACCCGAGACTGTTAAAGCCATGCGACTGACAACATAAGCCACCCTAGATATCCCAAACAATTAATCAAACACACACGTCATTCCCATAGATGAGAAATGAGGACTGAAAATGAAAACCCATTTGACATTCCAGTTCAGATCTTGAATTTGAATTGAGACCACAAACAGAATGGAAAATTGGCCTTCTGAATGAAAATTATTGACGTGAAAATTATTTAATTAAATTTAATTAAATTCGGTTAAATACTGTCTGTCTTAAATTATCCATTTTTCTGTGTGAATTACTTATAAATCTATCATGCATAAACCATTTTAAAACATTAACATCCGATTAGATTCATTCATTCATTCACTTTCCTTCGGCTTAGTCTCTTTATTCATCAGGGGTCGCCACAGCGGAATGAACCGCCAACTTATTAAGCATATGTTTTAAACAGCGGATGCTCTTCCAGTTGCAACCCAGTACTGGGAAACACCCATACACTCCCACATTCGCGCACATCCACTATGGCCATTTTTATTTATCCAATTCCCCTATAGCGCATGTGTTTGGACTGTGGGGGAAACCGGAGCACACGGAGGAAACCCACGCTAACACAGGGAGACACCATCATGGTACACACATAAAATTAAAGTAATGAAATAAACATTATTTATCACTCAACATTAGATGTAAAACAAATAATAATGGGGCAGTGGTTCAGTGGAAGGTCGATATTTTAAGTCTCGGCTGGGCCAGTTGTAATTTCTGTGTGGAGTTTGCATGTTCTCCCCATGTTGGTGTGGGTTTCCTCTGGGTGCTCCGGTTTCCCCCACAGTCCAAACACATGCTCTATAGGGGAATTGAATAAACTAACGCTGTGTGTGAGTGGTGAATGTGAGTGTTTATGGTTGTTTACAAGTACTGGGTTGTGGCTGGAAGAGCATCCATTGCGTAAAACATATGTCGGGAAGTTGGCAGTTCATTCCACTGTGGCGACCCCTGACTAAGCCAATGGAAAATGAATGAATGAATGAAAACTCTAATGTACATAACTGCTTTTTTGTTGACATTACTATGGTGCTTTTTAGGTTTTTTGTTCCCCAATCAAACAAAGTGAAGTGTCATGCAGGAAATTATGGGGAAAGTCAAGTGTGTATCTGAAGTCTTAGCTCAAAATACCACACAAATAATGTGTTATAACTCTTTGAAGCTGCCCCTTTTAGGCTTTGATCTTAATTGTGCCGTTTTGGTGACTGTCGCTTTAAATTTAAATGAGATTGTGCTCTTTTCAAAAAAGGGCGGAGCTACAAATGCCTGTGTGTCAGCATAGTGGCAGATTCAAAAACGAGGCTAACCTCCAATGCTAATAGAGGAGAGATCATCACTAATGGGCGGGGCTTTCCCCCTCTGATGAAACGTGCAAAGGGAGAATGTCAATCAAAGCGTTTCTGCAGACTGTTTTTATTAAGTGTGACTACAAACAATAAAATTAATACATCTTTACCATTAGAAGCTAGTTATATACACAGAATGTCACCACACAACTGGCTTTAAACTCCTTATAAAAGTGACTTTAGCATAACAGGTGCCCTTTAAAGCAAATACGAACCAGATGACAGATAGTGTAGCATTTTTTTTGTAGGTATTTTTATACAGTCTAGTATTTAATGCAGTGCAGATAGACACAACAAATCACATGACAGCTCTCTAAAGCGTCTCAGCAGCAGGCCACAGAAAATCCCACAGGACGGATCCTCCCATTCCTGCGCTCCGGGATCGACTGCCCGAGACGCCTTTCCTCCGCATGAATTATTGGGTAATGGATCTCTGGATTTTTCCGGCCTCAGCACTTCTCCTCAACCCTGCCGGCCTCCGTTTATTAGATGTGGCCCCTGTAAATTTCTTTAGCTGGATCTCTTGCTAATGTTTGATTCATATCACTAGCAAAGGTCAAGCTATCCACTCTCAATAATTCAATATCCACACACACTCTCCGGTCCGGGGGTCGTATTAAATGTGGGAAAAAAAAGGGGGGGGGGGTGTTCAGAGAGCCGTAAACTGTCAAAGCTGAATTTCCTCCATAAAGACGTGACGAAAGCAAACCTTTTCGCAGGAGTGCTGCATTGCAGGAAAACCACGGAAGAAATCTCTGCTGGAAAATGTCACGCTGGTCAATTTAGCATAAACCAGGCTCAATAAGAATGATATTTCCAGCCAAAACCTCATGGTGATGCTGGTACAGCTGGATTAATTATACTACACAGATGCACACATTTTTAAAGCTCCGTCTTAATGATCGACATGTTTAAAAGTTTTGGTGAAAACCTGTTGGACACAATCTGCGATGTGCTTTTTGTAATCTCATTAATAGTTTGTTTGTTTGTTTGTTAAGTAATAATACCTTCACCTTTACATATTTACAATACTAATCAACATTATACTACTAGCATTCATGTTGTTAATGTTACAACTTAAAAGATCACAGATGACCTTGCTAGCTAGCTAACCCATTGCAGTATTGCACAGTGTTGCCATTTGGTGGATTTACAGAAAACTAATTTGATAAAAACTTATTTGAGTTGTGAATATGTCATCATAACACCCTAACTTGGAGGTGATGTCTCAGATTTTTTTGTGGATCTGACATGAGTTAATCCTTTGTTTTTATTGACGTTTTCATTTGCATTCAGCAACTACTCACAATAAACGGCAGTCTTTCAGAAATTGTGCCACAGAAAAACACTGCACGTCATGTGACTTAACCAAAGCACATCATTGGCTAAGCTAAGGTCTTCTCTTTCCAACAAAAAAAATTAGAACGTTGGCCTTAAAGAAACAGTGGCAGGGAAATTAACGTAAATATCATGTTGGCATATGGCAACACCATGTAGTAGAGGGTTAAAAAGTAAAAATGTAAATATTTTGCTAATAATATTTTAATATTGCACTCATGGGCTTGAGAACATCTTTTTGTCTGTAGAAAAACCAGCATCTGCACCAAGGTTTATATTTTTGCACAGATTTGAACTCTAAATTAAATGTACAGTACGTTTGAGCTCCATTGTTTTTACCCAAATTGCATTTATTATTGTTATTATTATCATTATTTTATATTGAAATATTTCAGTATTAATTATTTAAATTTCAGAGATAATTTTTCCTTTTACTCTTTTTGACTATGCTTTACCGGTGTTAGATGACATTCTCCATGGCAGATAAATAAGATCCAGCTCCGGACGGCAGATTTTGTGAGAAAATGTTAGTATCTGGACAACTAGTCAGCAGAGTTTCCAATACCCAAACCTGTTAACCAGTATTGAACTGAATTTACAGTCTACTGTCAATATAGTAGTCGACTATGGAAGGAAGCCAGAGAAGAGCATGAGAAGGAGATAAACTTCATTCATTCATTTTCTTTTCTGCTTAGTCCCTTTATTAATCAGGGGTCACCACAGCGGAATGAACCGCCAACTTATCAAGCATATGTTTTATGCAGCGGATGCCCTTCCAGACGCAACCCAACACCAGGAAACACCCATGCTTGCACGGGCGTAGCAGACATTTTAAAAGTGTGTGTGTGTGTGCGTGGGGGGGGGGGGGGGGGGGGGGGGACGGGGTACAGCTGAATGAGATCCAAAAGTTTACGTTCATATAATTATTAATCACCTGTTTCTAAATGGTCTGTGTCTAAAAGTGAGGAGGACGAATCCCCCTTGTGCCACCTGGTCGCTACGCCCCTGAAGAGTGACTCTTACATTTACACACACTCGTGCACTACAGCCAATTTAGCTTATTCAACTCACCCATACCACATGTCTTTGAACTGTGGGGGAAACCGGAGCACCTGGAGGGAACCCACGCCAACACCCACGAGAACATGCAAACTCCACACAGAAATGCCAGCTGGGGCTTGAACCAGAGACCTTCTTGCTGTGAGGAGATGTGCTAATAAATTATCATAGTTGCAATGTGTTCCAGTGCGCCCTCGTACTTCGTCTGAACAGCACAAATATAACAAATGTTATTATAAATCAGGCCACACGGCCTTGAATTAAAGACATAACCTCATATGTCATATCAGTAGAGAGGAACATTTCATGAAACACCATGACTATAAGACTTAACAATGGAAAAGCACTAAACGCAAAATAAGTAATGAGAAATATTTAAATTAAAGAAATCAAATCAATAAATTATTAATATAATAAATGATAAACATAAATTTAAAATATGAATTAAATAAATGGATGACAATGAATAAGTAAGATTTATAAATGTTTATATAGCTATAGCTGCTTATATAGCTATAATAATTATAGCTATAATTACTAGCCCCCCATTGACTTTATTTTTTTATTTTTTACTATTTTCCAAATAATGTTTAACAGAGCATGAAAATTTTCACATTATGTCTGATAATGTTTTTTCTTCTGAAGAAAGTCCTATTTGTTTTATTTTTTTAAAACCATTTCAGGTCAAAATTATTAGCCCCTTTAAGCTATATATTTTTGATGGTCTACAGAACAAACCATCATTATACGATAACTTGTCTAATTACCCTAACCTGCCTAGTTAACCTAATTAACCTAGTTAAGCCTTTAAATGTCACTTTAAGCTGTACAGAAGTGTCTTGAAAAATATCTAGTCAAATATTATTTATTTACTGTCATCATGGCAAGGATAAAATAAATCAGTTATTAGAAATTAGTTATTAAAACTATTATGTTTAGAAATGTGTTGAAAAAATTATTCTCTCAGATAAACAGAAATTGGGGAAAATAATAAACAGGGGGGCTAATAATTCTGACTTCAACTATGTATATGCATAGTTATATATATATATATATATAT
>CAIGQZ010001492.1:26678336-26690560 GCA_903798205.1 Danio tinwini | reverse complement strand
TATATATATATATATATATATATATATATATATATAGCACACACAGGTTATCATAAATTTCAGATTCTTCAATGGTTATAGAAAATGCTATAAACACCCAAAAAATGTCTTATTAATAAACATTTTACAATAAAAATTTAACAGCTGAAAATGAATGTTTTTATAAATACTAATTTTTGATTGTTAGTTTTTTTATTATTATTTATATCTTGTTTAGGTTAGTTGAACAAAAAAGTGTGATTATTTCCATAAAAAGAATAAATAACAACAACAATAATAATAATAATAATAATAATAATAATAATAATAATACAACAATAATAATAATAATTAATATTATTAATAATAATCCCTTTTGTTGAAAAAATCACACAATAATAATAGTAATAACAATAATAATAATAATTATTATTATTATTATTATTGTTGTCTTGTATTATTATTATTATTATTTTTTATTAACACTATTATTAACCATTTTATGGAAATAAACAATAATAATAATAAAAGTAATAATAATAATAGTTATTATTATTATTATTATTATTATGATTATGTGAAGCACACTCTTCTGTATAACAGTAATAATTGATGGGATGTTGAGATTTTCTATAGACATCATGATGGTATTTTCTTCTATTATATTAGTGTGATTACAATTATAAATCAGGGTGGAATCCTGTGTAGTGGAAGAAAAATAAAAACAGACTGCTCAAGTATTTAAGTGATAGTAATTGGTATATTTGGTGACCTGCGGCACTTTTACAGCCCCCAGTAAACCATCCCATCATGCCCCACGGTGGTCTTTCATAGATGGCTAAGTTTATGACGCAGATTTATGATCCTCCAGCAGGCCACTGAAATGCACTGTAACTCAAGCACAGATGCACTACTGGATGACTTTTGCTCTTAATTTTCCTCTCTCTTCACCAAAGTCAAATCACGGCTTGGCTGCTGCCTTTTCAAATGACTTGTTTAAAATGAGCTAAAACAATGCAATTCTACAATGTCTTTGATGACTTATTTGTAAGTACATCCCACTTAAATCTGCATGTGTACTTGGACTACATGAATAATTTACTTTGGTTTAACTACCTGGATAGTGGATGTGTAGCTCCCAGCATCCTTTACAGGATGCACAGGACTGCATTAATATGGCAATATATGCAAGTTACATATATAACGTACAAGTTCATGTTTGGATGACACTGAAACGAATTTAATACTTTATATAAAGGCTTTTTTGGTGATGGCAGCTTTAAGACGCCTTCCATATGGAGAATTAAATCACATGCATTGCTCAGGTGTGATTTATTCACAGACTTCAACAGAGTGAAAACATCTTAATGGTTCTGTGGCTCTTGTCTATCAAATCTGAGCTTTAATTCATATTTTCTATTGGATTCGATTCAGGTGATGGTTGGGCCATTCCACAGCTTGATTTTGTTTCTCTGAAAGCATTTGAGAGTTTGCTTGGCTGTGTTTTGGATCATTGTCTTGCTGAAATGTCAACCCTGTATTCATCTTCGTCCTCCTGCTAATGTCGATGTTGGACTGAAGCAGCTGATATGAGGAAGAGCAGAGGGTTGCTGAATAACAACTGAGAGATATCAGCTGCTGTCTGGGCTTTCACTGCCTTTTCACACCTCCCTTTCTTCATGTTCAATACTTGTTCCCCGTGTCATTTCATTTTATTACACATAACTTTAATTGTAAACTAATTAATATTAATGTTCTTGTCCATAGCCTTGTCACATCTCGTATAGATTACTGCAACTCCCTTCTCTTTGGTCTCACTCATAAATCCTTCCGTAAGCTTCAGTTTGGTTCAGAATTCAGCTGCCCGTATCATCACCAGAACCCCTTCTTCTCATCACATCACCCCTGTCCTGCAGCAGCTTCACTGGTTACCTGTTTAATTTCTAATAGATTTAAAAATTTTAATGTTAACATTCAAAGCCATCAGTCTCGCCCCTCCATATTTGTCTGCCCTCATCCACACTGCTGCTCCCTCTCGCACCCTGAGATCTTCTTCCTCCCTCCACTTGTCTGTTCCCTCTGCTCATCTGTCGTCTATGGGCAATAGAGCGTTTAGCCGCTCTTCTCCCCGGCTTTGGAACTTACTACCACCTGCCATCAAAAACACTGACTCCCACACATTATTCAAATCAAAACTCAAAACCCACCTATTTAAGATGGCTTTTAATACTTAATTTGTATCTGCACTATTGTTGTTTTTATTTTTTATATTATCTTTCTTGTTTTATTGCTCTTGTTTTACTGTTCGGTGTCCTTGAGTTGCCAGAAAGGCGCCTTTAAATAAAATGTATTATTATTATTATATTGTTTTTTTTGAATATATGGGTTTATTTAGTTGTTACCAACATTTAGGGAAAATTTTAAGTCAACGGCACCTTGATGTTTTCTGAGAAAAATGGTGACGTGTTCAATACTTAATTTCCCCGCTGTATGTATAGTAGTCAAGATTTGAAGCAGGTCAAACCAACACGATTGGGTGTTGTTCTAAGGTTTAAGACAACTTTGATGAAAGGTTTTGATCCACTTTAAATGCAGACTACTGTACATATACAGTTGAAGTCAGAATTATTAACCCTCCTGAACTATTAGACCCCCCTGTTTATTTTTTCCCCAATCTCTGTTTAACGGAAAAGATTTTTTCAACACATTTCTAAACATAATAGTTTTAATAACTCATCTCTAATTACTGATTTATTTTATCTTTGCCATGATGACAGTAAATGATATTAGACTAGATGCTTTTCAAGACACTTCTATACAGCTTAAAGTGACATTTAAAGGCTTAACTAGGTTAATTAGGTTAACTAGGCAGGTTAGGGTAATTAGGCAAGTTATTGTATAATGATGGTTTGTTCTGTAGACTATTGAAAATATTGCTTAAAGGGGCTAATAATTTTGACCTTAAAATGGTTATTAAAAAAATAAAAACTGCTTTTATTCTAGCCGAAATAAAACAAATAAAGAAAAAATATTATCAGACATACTGTGAGAATTTCCTTGCTCTGTTAAACATCTTTTGGGAAATATTTAAAAAAGAAAAGAAAATTCTAAGGGGTTTAATAAACCTGATTTCAACTGTATGTTCAAATATATTAGCCATCATTTCATATGGCCATATATCACATTTATGTATGGGGAGGAAAAATGTTGACAAATAAAGTAATCTTAGGGCAGGGGTGTCCAAACTCTGTCCTCGAGGGGCACGGACAATGTGTTTGCGGACTGTTTATCTCGAGCTCATTCTGTATGATGTGATTTTTGTTTGAGTGGGTGACCGAATTTCTTGTTTGGGAATGGCCTTGTTGTGTCTTTTTTCTTTTCCTTAATGCTTTCAGGATGCGGTTTGCTGGAGGAGAAAGGATGGGGCAGGGGTATGCCAAACTAGCTTTTACTCAGCGCACTTGTTCATTACAAACGTTTTTTTGTATGCAGTACTAATGTGTTTAAGGTTTGGAGAGAAAAAAATGGTGATATTGAAGAGAAATTGTTGGTATTGTGCTTGGTATTAATTTTTTTCTTTTTTTTTTAGGGGGGAGAAGTTAGGTCCCGTGTGGGACCTGTTGTGGTTGTAAATGGTGATTTGCAGATCCGACATGATTGCTGATTGGTGGGTGGGTTGTCTCACCTGAGATCCATTAAGTGGTGCCCATAAAGGATCCGACATTTGACATGAGAGGGAAGCTCCTGGCTTGGCGTTTTTGATTTATTGTAGTTTTGTTTTGGAGCATGCGCTCAGTTCACTACCATGCATTTGCATTTCACTACTGACTTCCATTTATACTGACTTTGATTACTTTAAATACTTTTGTTAGTTATACTTTTGTTAATAAAACATTTCTCTTTTGCACTTACCTGGTCCGTATTGTCTCTCTAATGTTGCAGCTTTGAGCCGGTTGTAACATATGGACAACATATTGTCCGCGTCCTGCTGAGTTTAGCTCCAACTTGCTTCAACACACCTGCCAGGAAGTTTAAAGTATATCTAATAAGAGCTTGATTAGCTGGCTCAGGTGGGTTTGATTAGGGTTGGAGCTAAACTCTTATAAACACTGGCTCTCCAGGACTGAGTTTGGACACCCCTGTCTCAGGGTGTTTTAAGTAAAGAGAAAAACTAAATAAAAAAAAAAAAACTTACACGTTCGCCTCACTAAAGGTCGCTGGTTCGAGCCTCGGCTGGTTCAGTTGGCGTTTCTGTGTGGAGTTTGGATGTTCTCCTCATGTTGGCATGGTTTTCCTGCGGGTGCTCCGGTTTCCCCCACAGTCCAAAGACATGCGGTACAGGTGAATTAGGTAGGCTAAATTGCCTGTAGTGTGTGTGTGTGTGTGTGTGTGTAGATGTTTCCCAGTGATGGGTTGCAGCTGGAAGGGCATCCGCTGTGTAAAACATATGCTGGATAAGTTGGCAGTTCATTAATAAAGGGACTAAGCCGAGAAAAAAAAAAAGAATGAATTGGAATAGATAACAGCAGGCATTCACCAAATATTTGGCCGCCTAAAATTATCAGTCAAAAATGTCATTTTCTGTTTCCGGCCAAAAGAGAAAAATGGTCGAAAATATGAGCTGGAAAAAAGGAAATGCTGCACCACACTGTCCTAGAGTGTTCAGAGCGCAGGTTTCACTCTCCCTCCAACTGCAGTCACTGTGCAGTCTTATAGGTCCCCTGAAATTAAAATTAAGTTTTTTAGACGTTAGTATCAGTATTGTTCGTTTTTAGGATATCTATAAGCTAGTGTGCACTAAAACAGTGACAAAATTCACGTTTAGGAGATATAAAACCAATATAAACATGTACAGCTTGTAGTTTCTCACTTCTGGATCAATGTTTTCATTTGTCACCTCATACTTGATTTCTCATCAAATCGTGACCAATCAAATGCTCTCTAGTATCTAAAATGCCCGCTTCCTTCAAGACGCTTCTCATTTGATGTGCTTGATTTCAACCACTCTCACTGGCAGAGCGGTGATAAAAAAAAACACTATTGGCTGTTTTTTTTTTAGGGGGAGGAGCTACATTATGTCCCACCCTCTCTTTGTGTTTCAGTTGAGATTACATCAAACATCGAATAAAAATACACATTTTAAAGCACTTCACAGGACCTTTAAGCAACTTTTAGAAAGCCATGTGAAACACATTCTTTTCAATGGGTTGCATGGTGCAAGTGCAGTTTGTAGCAGCAGAGAGCATTGTCAACTGGCTTGGGTGCCAAAAAAGGCAATAAAAACTGCACATGCTCAGCATGAAAGCAGAGTCCGCTCAAATAACATGCTGACAGGACATTTCTACATAGTATACTTGTAGAAGCGTATATTTGGTCTGTGGTTCTGACGCGTTTGTGGCTTGAACGGGTCGATAAAAAAGTGAAATGTCCATACCTTTTACCAATAAAGTTGGATATTCCAATCCATTTATTGTCTAGTGAGTCAAAATTAAAACTGTAAACATCAAAAAAACAAATATCAGCCCGTTCTCCCATCCATGACGGTCAAAAAGTTTGTTTGACCTTCTTCTACTCTCCTCAGCTCGTCGAGAGGAGGGCATAAATACATTATACACCCTCTAGTGGTGCAAAAGAAAATTGCAACCCATAAATGGCTCCAACAATACTTTTCCCTGCTGCTTGCAATAGCGCTACTATGATGTTATGGCAATGCTGATAAATTACCAACCCTTGACTAAATTAATTCCTTCAATTCATTCATACTTCAGCTTAGTCTCTAATTTATCAGAGGTCACCACAGGGGAATGAACCGCCAACTATTCCAGCATATGTTTTACGCAGCGGATGCCCTTCCAGCCCAGTACTGGGAAACACCCATACACTCACATTCACACACACAGTCATACACTACAGCCAAATTAGTTCATTCAATTCACCTACAGAGCATGTGTTTGGACTGTGGGGAAAACCGGAGCACTCATAGGAAAACCACACCGACATGGGGAGAACATGCAAACTCCACAAAGAAATGCCAACTGATCCGGCCAGAACTCATTCTTGCTGTAAGGTGACAGTGCTAACCACTGAGCTGCCACCGTGCCGCCCCCCTTCAGTATGTGTATGGAGCGAGTAGAGAGTGAGTACTGATCGAATTTACATTTTGGTGTGAACTATCCCTTTTTCGTAGCGCGATTCCCATCAATAGGGATTGCGAACAAAGCGCCGCTGACCTCAGCCTCACACCCACGTGTAAAAAAGCATGCCTATGAAAAGCACCCCTGGCCGGTAAATAGGATTGGTCACGTAGTATTTTAATCAGGCCAGAGCGATTGATAGTCACAGCTTGTCATGTTAACTGTGCTCATCATTCAGAGCCCTGAGCAGTCCATGTCTGTCAGGTGGGCGGAAAGACTCCAACGCCGCCGTGAATTAGGAGTCTCCAAAGCTGAGCGTAATCTGCCTTCGCTCACCAGCGCACCGCGTATATAGATCAGTTGCGACGCCGCGCTGGCAGCTAATCCCAGAGCCAAGCGCTTTTGATGGATATGGAAATTGATCCGGCTTCCACACAGATCAGAGCTGGGCTGAGACGCGCTAAACTGGCATCGCTTTATTCACAAGAAGACAATTGAAAACGATCAAAGCAGGATATTATGAGTCAAGATCGGTAATGGGATATTGAGTTAGAGTTGGTGTGGACTAACTCTTGTTATAAAACTTAGTAATGATATAAAGCATTTAAATTGGGAGATACTTAGCGACTGTACAGTTGAAGTCAAAATTATTTGTCCTCCTGTGATTTTTTTTCTCCAAATATTTTCCAAATGATGTTAAACAGAGCAAGGAATCTTTCACAGTATTTCCTATAATATTTTTCTTCTGGAGAAAATCTTATTTGTTTTATTTCGGCTAGAATAAAAGCAGTTTTAATTCTTTTAAGGTCAATATTATTAACCGTCTACAAGTTTTTTTAATTGTCTACAAAGCAAACCATCATAATGCTATATTGAACTGAGGCGTTCATTTTAAGCCTATATAAACTATGAAATGTCTATGCAAATTAATGCAATACTATATGTCAGGGCTATTCAATTGGCGGCCAAACTCCAATTTGTTCCACCCCTCCAAATAGTGTGACCAAGACATCGAAAATATTTAGTTCAGTTAAAAAACGTCCGCTTTGGTTCTGAAGTGACGTGCGTCTGTTCAATACAGCATGAGCTGCGCAGAGCGTGAGTCACCTGACATTAAGGCCCAATCCCAGTTCTATTTTTGTACCCCTTCCCCTTCCCCTTGGCCCTTACAACCAAGGGTTAAGCGGAAGGGTTTCAAAATTTACCCCTAAGAATTGGGATAGCACTACAACACCTGCACACGTCATCATATGTCATCATGATCTTTTGCTTCATATGAGATCAGACGATGGAGACTGCTGTAGTTATTCCAGTTGTGTTATTTTTTGGTGTTTATCTTCAGGAAATCACTGAAGGCATATATTATGTTATCATAACGATCTAATGTGGCAATAAGATCGTAAGTATACTGTGCATTTACACCGTGGCCAAATTCATTAGTAAAAACACCAAAAACATCATTAACATTACAGCAGACACTGTAAAAAGCTCATTCTCAGCCACTAGACTTTTCTGACAGGGTGTTCGAGTGTCATCGAGTGTCAGAATGTTGTGGGACTGCTGTACAGGAGTTATTATTAGAGATTATAGATCGCGAAATTTAGCAGGTTTTTTTGCGTTTTTTTTATGAAAGCATGAGGGTAAAACACAAACACGGTTATGAATATATTAAAACATATGTTTGTTTGTTGTAAAAATTTGTAATAATGACAAAAAATACTAATTTGTGGATCTCCTTACTTCCGGGTTCAGCAATACTGCCGCTGTGACTGGTGCATTCTGGGACATTTTCTTACCCCTTGGTTTCAAGTGTTGTCCTGAAAAATCTTTGTTCAAAGGGCTATTCACCCCTTCCTCTTAGCCCTACGCCTTCAAGCTTTAGAGAATTGGGACACCCCTACCCCTTGGCGTGAACGCGCAAAACAAGGGGTAGGGGTAGGGAGAAGGGCTAAGCAGTAGAATTGGGATTGGGTCTAAGCTAGTGGCGTGAGCAGGCAAAAACATTTGCATGTGTTTGTAGAAAAGGCTTTTTGTACAATGCACTGACATCATTATCACGGATGCAACGGTTAGATGATTTCACTATTAACTGCCCTTTAACTCGTCACGGTTAATTGATCGTAAAGGCTTCTCTAAGCCGTATTTCTGTTGCACGGAACGAAACTGCTGCAATTAAGCAAAGTTATGCCAAGTTGCCAACTGTGCACTAGTTTAAAGATCTGAGCTTGTACACCGAGGCCAATACACACCAACACTGGATTAACTGTAGCAGCGGGCCATTCACATACAGTATCACTTCATTTTCGCGTGCAAGTTTGTTATTTCTAATGTACGAATATACACTAATATGCGGGCGCAAGCGGAGCAACACGCTCGTGCCTTTCCGCTTGGAATTAAAAGGTTCTACCTGGTAGATCATTCATTGAAGCATTACTTTTCAAGAAATACAATCAAAAATAAATAATTTGGTGTTGTAACAATATGTCGATGCTTAATAAAGTTACATTTTTGCTTTTTATAACATTTAATTAAAATTTTATGAGGAATTTTTTTTCTTGTTCAAATGTAGCATACAAGGCTGTGCTTAATATTTTGTCCAGTGCAGATGTTAATTTTATCTAATTAACATGTTAATATTTTTTAAATTGTATGCTTTATATGAATTATTGAATTATATTGATTGCATTATATGCCCCATGAATTAAACTAAGTATTTGCCCTTTAAGGCTTAATATTAAATTTAAAGACTTTAAAAGAAAACAGACAATGAGCAAATGAGTTTAATAAACACTGAAAAAAGTTTCACTTACCATATATACACAAATAAAAATATTCACATTTAAAATGAAAGTGTAAAATTGAACATTTCATCTCAATTTAAAAAAATTCTTCTAAATGATCACATTTACACACATCTCAATTTTGTGTGGTGCGGCATTATTTAGTCGACTTTAACTTTGTGTGATTTTGTCTTTTTGATCTTTCCCGCTGTCAATGGAGCAGTCTGGCGAAATGACAAAGAAAGCTAATCCTGATTGGTCCTTATGAGTTCATTAAAAATGCTGATTGGCTCACAAAAAGAACCTTATAGAGCTAAGCCAGCGTTCAACTTTGTAGATAAGCTGTTTTTGTCTTTTAAATAAAAAAGTCTTAAATTGTAAACAACTTACACAAAAACATCACATAATGTAAATAAGTGTCAGATAAAATGTCAGATAAAACCTTATAAATTGGTGACGAAGTGCACAAAAAGACGTGATGAAAAGACATCATGAAAAAACATGATGCTCCAAATAGTTAAATAAGCATCATTTTACACAAAAAATGGTGTGAAAACTTTTTTTTTGCATAAAAATTTGCCAATAAATTTTACAAACAATTCATTTTAAAGCAGAAAATATTCAAGCTAAAAACTTAAATGCTTTCTTTTAGAAAAAAAAAACAAAAAAATATGCAATATCTACAAATTATTGCAGGATATAAAGTGATATCTGGCATTGATATGCATTTCATGTAAGCATTACAGTCTACAATGAACCTTTAAAGATGCTGCATGTAAGTTTTTGACTCTTCTAAAGCATAAAAATACCATAATAAGTTTGAACATATTTAAGAAACATGCTAAGTGAACATTCTTGTTTATCTGAAAACAATGCTAAAGTCAGATATTCTGCTTTGAAAATGTGAGTTACGTGCCAGAACGTCTGTCTATGTTTTGGTCATTTAAGCCGGCCAATTTCAGTTTAGCCAATTATATTTCAGCACCCCGGGTTGCCTTGCTGGAAAACCTTGCGTATTTTATTCATTTAATCATGATGGCTCTCAAAGTATGTGTACGTGACTGTAAATGCGACCTCCGGTGGACAGTAACAGCCTCTGAAATGGCTGATTCAGAGTTCCACATGAGGGTAAACATTAGGTGAGCAGGTGACATTGTAACCCTGTGTCCTAGCGACACGCTACAGGAGGAGATTTGCAGTGATAAGCAACTGGGCTGTTTAAAAAAAAAACTCCTGTTAATTTGGAAAATATTCCCTCTATCGCATGCCGTTGCTTTTACTTGAGTTAGAAAACAGTTTAAATCAGCCTTTAGGCTCTATAGTCAGGCACACTCTTGTTAGTGTCATCAATCTGGCAACCTGCACTTGTTGGACTCGTTAGAGAAGGGGCGGAGTGAAAATGTGTTTTGAACCAGAAGCGTAATACTTAGTTCAACCACTGGGTGTCAAACTTACATACTGCACCTTTAAATGAGAATTTTTATCTTGGTCATAAAAATAACATTTTACATTTAATAACTACAGTGTGGTACTTTTAATTTGAAGTATGTTTCTCCTTGTGTATAAGCTTTATATTATATGTGAATCAAACAAGTTTAATGTGTAACATTCTCATACCAACAAAAACATATGAATAAATCATACTTTTCAAATCATAATTACAACTTTGAAATGTATTGTCTATACACTCAATAAGCTGGTTCTTTTCAAATACGATCAGAGATGTGGGAAAAGAAAACCTTTGAAAGCAACAAAAGAAGAATATTATGATCATTACAATGATAATGGAATATTGAGTTCAGACAAACTCAAATCTCAATGTGAACAAACACTCTCCATCCTGAATCTAAGATGAGCTTTTCCAGCATGCAGGGCTTCAATTCTCTGCTACAAATGAACAGATGAATGAATCAATAAAGGAATGATGAGCTACTCAAGCCACGCATAAATGGTGAAGAATAATATTTGACTCGTAATAAGTAACTGAGAGAAGGGGAAGGGGAAGGAGAGAAAAGGTTAGACACACAAAGGTATTTCCTCCCATCTTTAAGTGGATCTCCTCCATTAAGAAAGAGTCCACAGAATAAAAAGGAATGGCAGAAACATAACCCTAACCCTAACCTGACATGCTGCTTGTGTTACTCTCACAGTAGCAAACAACAAGGAAACAATACGATTTCTTTCTCAATTTAAATATTCCATTCATGCATATACATCTTGGTGTATGTTATGACAACAATGTCTTGCAGTGTCCTGTACTGTTTTGGCGCAGCGCCACCTAGTGATTAGAAGATATGAAAAATGCCTATTTTTGCATAGCTTGTGAACACTGACCTTAATACACACAGACCCCCTAGTTTTTTGTGATTCCGCGATCGCTGAATCCAACAAAAATCAACAAAAAGTCACACATTTTTGCAATCGTGCAAAATTCTTAATTAAACGCAAAATAAATCGCAAAAAAATTTAAATAATCTCAGAAACCAGTAAATTCCAAACCATATGATCAAATTATATTTATTTCAGTTTGCAATTAATTGCTTTACATGACTTATAAACGTTGCATTCGCAGCGCATGTGATGTATTTGAGGGTCTCTCGAAAGATGACGCCTCACCTGCTCCCTCACAACTCATTACACTACATGAAATGGGGGGCGGGGGAGTGTTCAGCTTGTGAAGTAAGCAGATGCTGATGAAACGCGAGTGAGTTACATGTGAAGTCATAGCAAAGATGAGATTTAGACATCTTGTGGCGCGAATTGGGCGCTTTGTGCGTTTAATGCGCTTCAGACTGCAAAACAAAGTTGGAGCAAACAAAGCAATGGAACAGACAAGGGTGACCACCGCTGGACGTGACCAAATTGAAGGACTTTATTTGTGCTTTACATGTATGGCTGGTATTATGATGATCGATAAATCACTAAATTATTTCGTTTAACTCTTTTCCTACAGTTAACGAGAGATAGCGATTCCCTGCCATTGACGAGTTTTACGGCAATCCGTGTTTTAGGTGTATTACGGTAGGGGAATCCCTAACGTTTGTCCTACTTGTGACGATGTCAGATGCTCCGGGGAGTGAAATCTGAGAAAAAGTAAGATTGTGGATAAAAATAAGAGTTATACAACCTTCCTTTAGCTTAATCCCTAACGTTTTAGATCTTGTCTTGACAAGAGACCAAAATAAAGAAGCTTTATTTTAACGATCTGTGTCATTGTCATTGTTTCAGATTGCACACCTAACATAATAGGCTACCTAATATGGTAAATACATTACATTTTTTACAGTTATATATATATATATATATATATATATATATATATATATATATA
>CAIGQZ010001492.1:26666570-26678236 GCA_903798205.1 Danio tinwini | reverse complement strand
TATATATATATACATACACAGTTGAAGTCAGAATTATTAGCCCCCTTGTTTATTATTTTCCCAAATTTCTGTTTAACTGAGATTTTTTTTCAACACATTTCTAAACATAATAGTTTTAATAACTCATTTCTAATAACTGATTTATTTTATCTTTGCCATGATGACAGTAAATAATGTTTGACCAGATATTTTTTTCAAGACACTTCTATACAGCTTAAAGTGACATTTAAAGGTTAACTAGGTTAACTAGGCAGGTTAGAATAATTAGGCAAGTTACTGTATAATGATGGTTTGTTCTGCAGACTAGTGGGAAAAAAATGCTTAAAGTGGCTAATAATTTTGACCTTAAAATGGTTTTAAAAAAATTTAAAACTGCTTTAATTCTAGCTGAAATACAACAAATAAGACTTTTTCAGAAGGATTTTTTATTTTTTTTATCAGACATACTGTGAAAATGTCCTTGCTCTGTTGAACATAATTTGGGAAATATTTAAAAAAAGAAAAAGAAAATTAAAGGGGAGCTAATAATTCTGACTTCAACTGTATATATACATTTATAAAATTCTGGGAATTACTGCCACAAAATCTGTAATTTTTTAACGCAAAAAAAAAATCACAAATAAATCTCGAATAACTAGGGGGTCTGTACACAAAATTGGTCCCATTATACACAAAGTGTCATTCTGAATCAAATGAAATCCAATTTTCACATATTTGCCATTATGAGCATCTGCCATTTAGACTTTTAAAAAAAAAAAAATGCTATGTTTCGTCATGAGACTGGTCTTGGTATATTCCTTGGATCCTGCTGAGACCATTGATACCAAATATGCCAAAGCCAGCTAATTTTATGTTCGCCATTTGGATTTTGATTAAAAACCTATTTTTCCGAACTCCTCCTAGACTGTTTCTCTGATTTTCACCAAATTTGACTCAGATCATCTTCAGACCATGCTGGTAAACGGAATTCATGTCGATACGCAAAACGGTTTTCTTTACGGCACCGACAAATGTGCTGGCATGAAGTCAAAGTTCATCTCAGACTGTAATTCTGCAACGCTTAAAAATATTGACGCTGAACTATAAGTGTGTCATTGGTACCTCACAATAACCACAACAATTTACCATCATTTACCATCAACAATTATTCATAGATTTCGCTAATAACTTTAGACTGCATATGTATATTTCAGTGGCACAGTGGCTCAGTGGTTAGCACTGTCTCCTCACAGCAAGAAGATCGCTGGTTCGAGTTGATCGGGTCAGTTGGCCTTTCTGTGTGGAGTTTGCATGTTCTCCCCGTGTTGGTGTGGGTTTCCTCCGGGTGCTTCGGTTTCCCCCACAGTCCAAACACTTGCAGTATAGGTGAATTGAATACACTAAATTGGCTGTAGTGTATGTGTGTGAATGAGTGTGCATGGATGTTTCCCAGTACTGGGTTGCAGCTGAAAGGGCATCCACTGCGTAAAACATATGCTGGATAAGTTGGCGGTTCAGACCACTGATGAATAAAGGGACCAAGCCGAAGTAAAATGAATGAATGAATGAATGAATGTTTATCGTGGTTGTGCACAGTGGTTAGCACTGTTGCCTCACAGCAAGAAGGTCGCTGGTTTGAGTTCCAGCTGGGTCAGTTGGCATTTCTGTGTGGAGTTTGCATTTTCTCCCCGTGTTGGCGTGGGTTTCCTCCGGGTGCTTCAGTTTCCTCTACAGTCCAAAGACATGCTCTATAAGTGAATTAACAGAACTAAATTGGCCATAGTATATGAGTGTGTGTGAATGAGTGTGTATGGGTGTTTCCCAGTGATGGGTTGCAGCTGAAAGGGCATCTGCAGCGTAAACATATGCTGGAAAAGCTGGTGGTTCAATCCGCTGTTGCAACCTCTGATAAATCAGAGACTAAGCCGAAGGAAAAATAATGAATGAATGAATGTTTATTGTGGTAAAATTGATCTAAAATTATTCATTGGGTCCTTCTGAGACATTTGATACCTTACATGCCATATTTGGTCAAACTTCGTGTCTGCCATATATATTTTTGTTTTGTGTGTGCAAATTCCTCATACACCGTTTACCGAAATATTACCACATTTTACTCAGATCATCTTCAGACCATGATGATCAAATGTTGTGAAACTTCTGTCGATAGACAAAGTGTTTTCGTTTAGGGCACCAACAGATTTGTAGGTATACGGCCAAATACTTAAATATATTGACAACAAACTTTAGGTTTGTAGTTTCCACCTCACACTGACCACAACACATCATATTTGTAAAAGTGCCACCTATTGGTCAAAAGTTATAAATCAATAAATCCTTCATATGTTCACTCTGTTCATGATTTTCTGATATTTTAAGTGAAAAATACTTCAAATGTATTCAAAAACTCTCTACTAAGCTTGTAGCACATGGCCTCTTGACTGCTTTGCTCAATCTGCCTTTGGACTGCTTTGCTCATTCTGCCTCTGGACTGCTTTTCTCATTCTGCCTCTGGACTGCTTGGCCCCTTAATTGCTGCTTGCAGTTATATTTATTATTAGTACCATAATAATTAGTTTGTACTATTATTAGTAAAACCTTTTTTTACATACCGTTTTTTTCAGAAAAAAATCATTTTTTTTAAATCCCTGTATTATCCTATATTAGGGTTTAAAGCCAGCACAATTCCCCTCCAGTGGTTTTACATTCTCTTCTCAAATCGAATTTCTTCCTGCTGCAACAGAAGAGAAAACTGAACTGAATGAAGTGTGCGTTAAATTCTGCTATAACACACTTTGTGGCAGTGCTGAAACACACACCACACAGTTGTAGTTTTAACACTGACATATTGTGCAATATGCTGGCACACATGCGATTTCCATAAACTTTATCTTGAATCTAGACAAAATATGGGGTGAGAGAAAGCATCCGATGAGGAAAGAATATAGCGGGACATCTAGAAACATGGAGAAAAGGGGGCTGTGATGGAAAACTGTAAATGTAATCAGTTCATCCATCTCTGTTACTGCGAATGTGGCAGATGGAAAACACCTCAAGCTGTGGGTAAAGAATCATGTCTCTCTTCCGCACAAACACACACACACACACACACACACACACACACACACACACACACACACACACACACACACACATACACAGCTATCTTTATGGGGACTTCCCAAAGACGTACTGATTTTTATACTGTACAGATTGTATATTCTCTTCACTTACAGAAAACAATCAGCTTTTTTACATTATCAAAATACTTCATTCTGTGTGATTTAAAAGCTGTTTTTCTCATGGGAACCAAAAAATTGGGTTACACTTTATTTTAGGGTGTAACTATTCATTTAACCACTGACAAATATTAAATAATTACCTGTACTTAAAAAATGGTCGGGGTTAGAATGCGATTTAGGGTTAGTTACATGTAATTATGCATAATCCAACACAGGATCATTGTGAATATGTACCCTTGTATACATTTCTGGAGAGTGCAGATTATGTAGCCAGAGGTCAAGGCATTTAGGCTTTAAAATGAATGCTACGGAGCGGTATGGTTCCTCCGACGGCTTCTATTACTTTTCATGCTACCGGCTGATCGATTACCTATGTCTGGACGGTTTTTCTGATGTTACTAGTTTGTCCAGGTGCTCGCCATGTACGTCAGAGGACTTGGGACGCAGAGAGTTGATGACGATGACGGGGTTTGTGTCCGGTAAAGAATGGTTCCAGAAAGCAGGTAAAACAAAAACAAAAGGAAAAAAATAAACAAGTAAAAAGTAGGGTGAGAATGTGGTAAGATCTGAAAATGTGGTAAAAATCAGGCAGCCGCAAAGGCTTTTCTTATTCTGGATTGCTTTTGAAAACACTGTCGGTTGGGTTAAGGGAAGGTGGTAGGCACGGGTCAATCTTTGGAAAACACTAGTCGAGTCAAGTCAGTTTTCAAGAGTTTACACTTAGCTGAGGTTTGATAATAAAGTGTGTTTTGCATACTGTCCCGGGAGAGAGCCCTGAGCTCAGAATATCCTCGAGCCAAGGGCTCCCTCCCATCTGAAGGACGAGAGGAGAGTTTGAGCTCAGGTAGGTCTCGAGAACTCCCCTGCCTGTGAACGTGTTAGGAATAGCCGAGATATAGCTGGCTAAGAGTTTGTCTTAAGATGCTACTTTGGAGTAACCAATTTACTTATGATGTATGTCTTTAGATGGTGGGAGGAACCCAGGGAACCCAGGGAAAACCCACGCGAGCATGAGGAGAACATGCAAACTCCACACAGAAATGCAGACTGTCGACTGGTGAGGGGTCGTAGTGGAAAATTCTGGTTATTTATAGTGAATCAGTATTCATCTGATTGACGCAATATGCGGAGCTGATGTGGGACCAGCCGAGTTCAATCATAAGCATGCGATCCTCTCGAAGTTAGTTTTTAAATAAACCACACTTATTATTAATTATGCGGAACATTCTTGATATACAGCACAGATGAAATTAGTCATCTAAGCCTATGGTGCAGACAAGCAATATATAAATATGCAAAACAGAGTATACAAAACAAAAGTGCCAATAGTGCAAAAGAGGTAAGTGAGGTAGAGTGAAGTTGTGCAAAAGAGCAGAAAAGAGTGGAATATGGGATATACAATGTTCCAGTGCAATGTTCAAGCAATGTTTAAGTTGTTCAATGTTCCAAGTTTTAGTGCCAGGGGGATGGGGAGTTGGTTCGGGAGTCCTCAGTCTTTGTTTGTAGTAGCTTAAGGTGGGAGCAGAGGAGGTAGAGCTGGGAGGGAGTTGAGTCTCCTGACCGCCTGGTGGAGGAAGCTATGCTTGAGCCTACTGGTTCTGGCCCAGAGACTGCGCAGCAGGCTGAAGTAGCTGTTATAATGGTGGGATGGGTCACCTGCAATTTTGATGGCTTTCCGGATAAGACGTGAGTGGTAGATGTCTGAAAGGGTGATGAGAGAGACACACCAATGATCCTTTCAGCTGTTCTCACAAACCCACTATTGGTTGGGTTTAGGAATGGGGGTGGGTGGGGCCATCGGTCGGTCAGTCGGTCAGTCAGTCAGACATTTGACAGCGACCTCTAGTGGATTTACGCGAGAACAGCAGGCGCGAATGACACTCACAAGAGAAATTTGAGATCTGAAAAAAGCATACACGTCGGCCTCTGGTGGAAAACAAAAACTGCAAAAAAAACATACCTCCTGGGACGTATTTCGCTCTCTCCAGAAATGTATATCGGGGTACTTATCACTAATGAGCCTGGGTTGGCATAATCCATTGTAATTACAACAGTAAGTGCATGGACCGTGTAACTATGTCACCTTAAAGTGTTACTAAAAAAATGTCCTCATGAGGTCAAAATTGACTGGTGTTGCTATACTTGTGGGGACATTTGGTCTCCACAATATAAGGAAGACAAGGTACACACAATTGTTTGGTTCTCATGTTTTATGAGGACTTACAGACGTAATGATGTATATATTGTACAGACTGTATATTATGTTGTTTCCCCCCAATCCTCACAGAAAAAAATCTGCAGTTTTTTGGTTGATTTATGAGCCGATTGTCTCATGAGAGCCCTCCAAACAATGTCCTTACAATGTGAAAAATGACTGTTATAATATATATATATATATATATATATATATATGAGGCTATTGAGTCCCCACAATGTGATGAATACTGGTAGGGACTTTCATAGACATAACAATTGTTTTATTATGCAAACTCATATATTCTATCCCCCTACCCCTAAACCTTACCCTAGCAGAAAACAAATCTAAATTTTTATATTATGAAAATACTTCCTTCTGCATGATTTATAGGCATGTTTAGCCATGGTTAAACAAGTCCCCATGAGTCTGTGTGTATTCAGGTTTAAGTCCCCACTGAGATATAAAAACAAGTACACATACACACTCACAGACTGGTGCAGTAGTTGTTTCTATCTCCCGGTGTCCTCAGAGTGTGTGTCTCTTTTCTTACTAACAGCCAGTGAAATGTGTTTAATAAAGTTCTCGTCATCCACCATCTCTGCAGGCTCTGAGAGGACAAACTCAGGAGGAGCTGAGCTTGTTTTTTTTTTGTTTTTTTTCTGTCACCTGATGAAGTTTGAGTTGTAGGCTAGTCGCTTTAATAAACTTTCAGAAGTTTATCAATATGATTGCAATCACTGACACCATCAGATAAGAACAACATTTGATCTGAATTAAGACGCGTGATTAGATCTGTAGAGTTGCTTATCGCTGAATCACAGTCTAAAACATTCACACTTGTATTGAACTCAACTGAATCCACACTGAATATTGCCAAAAATATATATATAAAAAATATATATATATATTTTTTATAAATCTATATATTTTTTACTGTAATGATAATTAAATACTATTTTGCTGTGGGTGTTTTGGTGTTTGTACACTGTCACACTAAATGGTCTAACAGAAAATAATGATGAAATAATCACACTAAAACCACTAATATAACCATACACCAACAAGTGATTCACCGAATCAGTGATTCAAATGACTTGTTCAAAAGGACATTTAGAAACAATGGAAACGGCTGTATTTATGAATGAATTGCTTTAGGTTTTTGCAGGAGCATTGTTCATGTTCAGTATCAGTATAATTTATTCCATTAACTTAATAAAATTTAATAAACATATTAGTCTTTTTCTTATTTGTGTGTATTTGTACTGATTTATTCATTATACGTGCCGTCAAAACTTTGAAGTCTAACAGGCACATTTATTTACAGAATATTTTTCTAATGATATTTATATTTTCCTAATTTCATACTTTGAGTTTTTGTCTTGTTTCTAGTCCAGGCATCTACACAGCTATGCAGCCCTCCAGGAGTTGAGCTTGAGACCACTGATCTACACAATCTTAAACCAAGAAGAATTTTATAGATGAGCAAAAAAATATTGTAATTAAAAAATTAGGTGAGTTTCTTCTTAAAACAGGACAAAAATAATCTGCCAATGGGGCAAAAATAATATTAGTTCAAAGTAAAAACAAGGTTAATTTGCTTAAACCATTGGCAGATTATTTCCCTTGTTTTAAAGAGCCAAGGTTTTTTTTTTATTATTATTATGGGTTTTTGAAAATGACCTTCCATGTAGTGTGTAACAGCTCTTAGTGAAGTGAAATATCCAGCTAAAGCTTAAATCTGAAAGTGGGCAGTTTTTAAAACTATTGATTCATCTATAAAAGAGTCGACTCATAGTGGTTTAAATGAATCGTCTTGATAACGAATCTTCAGCCGTTTCGGCGTGACGTCATCGCGAAACATAATATTTGCGCGCGCAGACCTGGCAAAATTCAAACCTGCGACCCCCCCCAATAACACAGCAGCAAGACGATCATGAAGACGCTGTGCTTACCTGGATATTATTGGAAGTGTGAGGGAAAGGAGTTGTTCAGAAATCTGCACGCTTACTTTCTGCCTCCATCTTGTAATGGACAGACAAGACACCAGGGGTGCAGGCAAAATAAGGACAAATTATTAGGTACACCGGCTGGCTGCTGAACGCTGGAAAAGGCTTGCGAATGGATAGCTTGTCAGAGGACAGAGGATTCTACAACCTCCCGGCTGGGGATGTGATCGTTTAGAAAAGCAGAGTACAGGTAAGCCTTGAGAACATATAGCAGTTCACGGATGAGGTGCCACAGCAATGATTGCAAATAGAAATGATCTACATGTTTTGTTACTAGTAACCGCTTGTACTGTATCCGGTTAACTCTTTATATTCTCATATCATGTCTAATGCAACGTTGTAAACGTGACGCGTGCTGCTTTGTTTACAGATTTAAATGCTTTTGTGAGCTCGTTCCACTGCTGTTTGTCATTGCTATGGCCACCGTTAGCTGATCCTGCACACGTGCAGCGGTCAAGGTTCAGAATAGTTCAGCTTTTGCTGCTGTGTGGATTAAAACTGAATGTGTGTCATACTTAACAAGAGCAATAAGCTTGTGTTTAACTGCATTGCTTTCGGCGCTGAGATGTCTGAATAACACTGTTGAGAACCGGGTACTGTTTACTGTGGTGTTAGTAAGTTTACTATGAAGTGTGTTTTGGGCGTCCGCTGCGATCGGATCCTATACTAATGTTGGCGACCCGGGGGCTTGATAAACCATGCCGGGCATTTTACTGTCTCGCGCTGAACGCTGTCGACCAATGGCAACAGGCTGTCATCGGTCCAATCAGCACAGATTAGCTTCGCGCTAAGCAGGGGTTTGGGAACAAATGAATCACTGAACGAGTCATATGAGAGTCGCTGGGATAATTAGGTAAAAATAAATGCATATTATAAGACCATGAAAGTGTTTTTTGACCTTGCATACATATCAGTATGTTGTTGGATGACCCTTTTCAATGTGTAATAGGGGCTCTTTAAGGAAAAACTCATCTCATTTTGACACACTATTTCTGAAAACAAGACAATAATTTTTTTTTGTCTTCTTGATTTACTAATTTTTAACACAAAAACTCAAAGAAAAAAAAAACTAAAAATTTTTTGCATTGTAGTTTTGAATTCTAATACCAGGTAATTATATTCAAATGGCTGTAATGCGCTTCATGGACCCGGTGCAATAAAGCGCAAGATGCGTTTAGCGCGATTTATTGCTATTTTCAGACCAGAGCAACTGTCGTTTTCACGTTTTGCACAACGTAGCTTTAATAGCAAATCCATTTGCACCACTTTGTGGACTCATGGGTGTGCTGGTCTAGAAAGGTGGTGTGTTAAGGTGCATTGTTGGCGCATGCTTTTTTGAGTATCTGAAATAGACTGCACCATTGACCAACTAAAAGCTGTTCTAAAGTCCAGCACAGAGCGGATTAGTTATGCGCCTATGCAGGTTCAAACGCTTACACATTGCTTAATACACACAGGATGTACATCAATATACAAATATCTTTAGATATGAACAAAAAAAAAAATAAAGGATTAAAATGTAACAAAAAAAAGTGTACATAAATATAAAAAACTACCTCCATGCCACATCTCTGAGGGCATTATTCAGTTTATTCATGACAATTTGCATTTGTATAATGTTATAATTATTAGCAGTATTGTTTATTATATGCATACTTATATTTATTTTAATAAAAACAAGTTTAGATTTGTCCGCCTGTCGGGTTTTAGAGACGTCTGCATCACCATATGCAGCATAAGAATAGGACGCGTGTTTAGATATAACTCAGTTTTTTGACCACATTTCATCATTATTGTTCATTTATTTGTTTGCTGGAAATTAAAACTGAATTTAGAAATTGTTTTAAAACAAATCTTTGTGCTTAACAAACAAAACTAAATATGTAGGCTAATAGAGGTCTTCAGTGGAGTGTTTTTCCACCGTTTCCTTACTTCACGAAAGTAAAGGAGTAAAGCAAAGAGTAAAAGTAAAGTAAAGAGAAAGTAAAGAGGCTGAATGGAGGAGGTTCGTTCTTTATCCTCGCACTGCAGATGGTCTGTTTAACTGTTTTCTCACTAGTGAAGCGTTCAGTTTTTCCACTTACAAAGTCCGCCATGTAAATAGCAAATGCACCATGTCGCGACATAACTGACTCTTAAGGGTAAAGGATGATGAGAATCTGATTGGTTTATTGCACATTATGCTTAAAAAACTTTGTTAGACCATGCGCCAGGACGTAGACCGTATTTTTCTCTATTATTTCTCAATTTTTTCTAAAATAGCAAAAGTAAATTCAGATGCACTCTTAATGTTTTTGCACCTTATGCTTTAGACTTTGCGCTAAGATCGTTAAAATAGAGCTTTCTCTAATAAAGTCTTTCTTTATAAAAACGAGTATTTTTCCATCATCAATGCTAGATCAAATCAGCATGTTAGTAATGAGAAGCTTGTTTACAGTTGAATTTCTTTTTATTCCAGGACATTCCAGCTCGAAAAAAAATTGATTAATTGGATTTACAAAAAAATTAAGGTAAGTGGTTGCAAATAATTTATAAGGTCTGAATTTAAACAAATTAAGTTGAACAATGCTAACTTTAATTTGTTTGTTTAAATTCAGCCCACATAAATTGTTTGCAACCACTTAACTTAAAACAATTAGTAAATCCAATGAATTCTTTTTTTTTTCAGTGCAGCTCATGGCATCAGCTTCTGGCGCATGTGTGAAGTACTGGCCGGTTTTTCTGTGAACATATGTGACTTCTGAAGCTCGTGTTTGTACAAGCGTCAGAAACATGTTCTGCTGATCCCCACAGTCCATGTCCGGGCTCACGGAGGACTCGACCAGAGCAGATCTGGCCAACAGCACTGGCCGCAGATCAGGGGGTTTGAGGATTCATACTGAGACCCAGCGGCCCAGATCCACACGCTCACTTTCTCTGCTTCAGAGGGCAGGATGATATCAGACGGTGGATGTAAAATAACTAACAGAACCTATATCTTCTGTAAACTAAAATTTCCTAAATAAATACAGAATAGTGTAACAGATTAGTGAAAACAAAGTGAACAATAAAATAAAAACTACACTGTAAAACATGCCGGGTTCCACACAATTGATTTGTGTTGGGACAACATAAAGAAATAATTTTATTATTATTTTTTTTTTACAAATTTAAGTGGATTGAACGTAAAACAATTAAGTTGTCCCAAAACAAATCAAGAATTGTGTTGTTTCAGCTAATTTAAATAAGTAGCTTGAACAAACAGCAACCGTCATGTTTTTAGTTTAATGTAACCAACTCAGACTAATCTCTAGAGAGCATCAAATACGTCCAAGGAGCTACGCTTTTTTGCAGTTTACAATGGTTTAAGTCATACTTAGCTGACCGTTATCAGTTTGTGAATATTAATAGACAGCTTTCACAAGTCAGGCCAGTAAAGTACGGGGTGCCTCAAGGATTAGTTTTGGGCCCTTTGCTGTTTAAAATATACCTGCTACCCCTGGGAGACATTATTAGAAGACATAGGTTCAGCATGCACTGCTATGCAGATGATACTTAATTACATATTTCAACTAAACCTGATGAGACATCTAAACTGTCTAAGCTAACTGAGTGTACTAAAACGTTAAAGACTGGATGACCAACAATTTTCTTTAGAACTGAACGTGAATGGATTGGTCAATCATTTAGTCAATGCTTTCTGCCTTCAGGTGACAGCGAGCTACAGCCATGAAAATGTAAAGCGCTGCAGATGAGAGAATGCGCAATATATATACACACACACACACACACACTCACCAGCCACTTTATTAGGTATACCTGTCCAACAGCTCATTAACGCAATTTTTTCTCAACCAAATCACATGGCAGCAACTAAATGCGTTTAAGCATGTAGACATCAAGACGATCTGCTGCAGTTCAATTTGAGCATCAGAATGGGGAAGAAAGGGGATGTAAGTGGCTTTGAACGTGGCATGGTTTTTGGTGCCAGACGGGCTGGTCTGAGTATTTCAGAAACTGCTGATCTACTGGGATTTTCACGCACAACCATCTCTAGGATTTACAGAGAATGGTCAGAAAAAGAGAAAATATCCAGTAAGCGGCAGTTCTGAGGGCGCAAATGCCTTGATGATGCCAGAGGTCAGAGGAGAATGGGATGGACTTCTTTAGAGAAGAACCCCATCATTTCTTTGTGCAAATTATATTGTTTTACATGCACACACACACACACACACACACACACACACACACACACACACACAC
>CAIGQZ010001492.1:26640291-26666170 GCA_903798205.1 Danio tinwini | reverse complement strand
TTTTTTCTTCTGGAGAAAGTCTTATTTGTTTTATTTCAGCTAGAATAAAAGCAGTTTTAAATTTTTTTTAAACACTATTTTTAAGGTCAAAATTATTAGCCCCTTTAAGCTCCATTTTTTTAGACAGAACAAACCATCATTATACAATAACTTGCCTAATTACCCTAACCTGCCTAGTTACCCTAATTAACCTAGTTAAGCCTTTAAATGTCACTTTAAGCTGTATAGAAGTGTCTTGAAAAATATCTAGTCAAATATTATTTATTTACTGTCATCATGGCAAAGATAAAATAAATCAGTTATTAGAAATGAGTTATTAAAACTATTATGCTTAGAAATGTGTTGACGAAATCTTCTCACCGTTAAGCAGAAATTGAGTGAAAACAAACAAACAGGGGGCTAATAATTCTGGGGGGCTAATAATTCTAACTTCAACTACATATATATATAAATGTAAATATAATCTTTATTTTGGGATGTATTTTTGTAAATGTGTGAATGATGGATATACACATATGCATGGATAATTATGATCATATTTCATCTGTACCCACAAAAAAGGTCCAACTTTTTTTAGTATTTAATAGATTTACTGTTTAATAGATTTAATAGCCTAAAAAAAGCTTAAAAAATACAAAGAATGGAGTGTTAAATCAAATTGACTACACTGTAAAAAAATATGCAAAATGAGAAAAAGACATTGTAGAAATTTGCTTCCACTTTATTAAAAAATTTAAATATATAAAAATATCCATCTTGCTAGAATTGTAAAAAAAAAGTATTACTTATTTGATAAAAAACAAAAAACTGATAAAGAAACAAGCAATGCAAAAAATAAACTCATATTTTGGAAAAGTCTGAATTGTCTAAACTTGAACCTACAGGTAATTTTAGAAAAATTGTCAGTGCTTTCATAAAATCGTGAGTTTGTATTTCAAATGTTGACCTATTGACTTTTAAATTCTCTGTATTCACTGCCATTTCTAGCTAATTGTAAAAAATTCAGAATTTGCTATTCTTTGCAATTTTCAACTAAAAACTGTTTCTAAATGAACCCTACACCAACATTTCTTTTATGCTCCCTGGTCCTTTTTAAAGCTTGGCATTCACTTTTAGCGTGAATAGTATTTAAAATAAAACAAGGTTTGGAATGAGGACGAGTGAAGTAATTTAGGCTGAATCATTAATTCAAAGAATAAAAAAAACTCTTAATCCTACATTCACAGGGGTAAAGTGCTTTTTTTTTGTTAAATATTCATTTGGACGGGAAAAAAATGCCTGAGGAGCGTCTGCGCGCTAAAACTAACAGAGCAGCTGCAGCATAAACGCTTTTATGGGACAAATAGCGAGATAATGGAAGCTCATTGCCAAATAATAAGAAATACTTCTCCAATCTCCTCTTAATAAATGCTGGAACTCTGGGAAAAAGAGAGAGCAGAGAACTTAAAAAGACAAACAAATCCGCTCCACTGTGTTCAGCACTGTACGTGCCACTCCACACTGTATTTCATTTTTCCTAATGAGCCGCGGAGTTAATTGGAGCGCCGATGCCTCTTATATTTGCATCTGTTCAATGTGGTGAACTGAATTTAAAACTAAATGAATCACATGAGTGAACCGTGCGGGGAAAACACTTCAAAGGCCCACGGCGAAATCCACTGGAGACTGAGGAGAGATAGCAACATTTTGGGAGTTATTATGAGCACAAAAGTGTGAGTTCATTACAGAGCCATTTGACAATCCCAAACCTACCACCAAAAGGAGAAAAACGGCTGCTGTTCACAAGAAATGCACACAAAATACATTTAAAACCCTGAACCGTCACACCAGCAACAGTAAGGCCCTGGCTGAGGGGTAATTTAGCTGCCTGCTACAGTACCATTGCTTTTAAAGTGCCTCATTAGGCTTTTTTCATAAGACTTTTTTTTACGTGTGCAATTGAGCTGTTTGTGCATGTCAAATGTCTGCAAAGAGACCAAAGTGCAGGATAAATGGAGTTTTTTGCCTGTCGAATTTGAACTGTCGGTAGTAATTCCAGCCTTGCTTCCAGCACGTTTGTTATAAATTTGCATAAAAATGGTCGTTCGCAAACTATGTCTACTTTCAGCCTGCTTTCATATGTTCATGTTAGTGATACAATCTTGCATTTGGTTAGTATGGATACTGGCTTTGCTCTCTCGTGCTCCCACCAGAAAGTAGATGAATAATTAATAACAATATCATAAAGAGGTGTTTGCAATATTTTAGCTTTTTTTGGGGGGGTAATTTTTTGGTTTTTGGACTTTTTGGTTAATGGTTTATGAGCCCCAGCTGGGTCACTTGGCATTTCTGTGTGGATTTTGCATGTTCTCCAAGTGTTGGCGTGGGTTTTTTCTGGGTGCTCCGGTTTCCCCCACAGTCCAAACACATGCACAAGCACATTGGCTGAACTGGCATTGGGCAGGTTAAAAGAACCAAAACAAAGACAGACGTTCCGTCACGTAACGCACATTTTCAAAGCAGAACATCTGACTTCAGCATTGTTTTTCAGATAAACAAGAATGTTCTCTTAGCATGTTTCTGAAATATATGCACACATATTATGGTATTTTTATGCTTTAGAAGAGTCAAAAACCTACAAGCAGCACCTTTAAGCAACTTTGCTTGAATGCACCTGATGCTGTTATTACAACTTGTAAGTAGTATCATGACAGGATATTATGAACAGTTTTAAATTCCAGTGTGCTTCTTTGTTAATTGCATTTGGTATATAATTATCATACTTAAAATACACTCTTAAAGCATATTGTTTAATTCCCTGTTGTGTTTATGCTATTTTAAACAACGAGTAAATAATTAATTAACCAGAATTCAACTACAATTTGCAGAATGTTGAATACTTTTAACGAAACAATATTCATCATGGGTAAAATGCAGCATTTAGTTCTGTGAGCATTAATAAATGCAAACAGCGTGCCGACTCCAATAACACTCAAGAGAACGTGGTCGATATTTATTTAATAACTCTTCTGTAGCCATTTTGAATTGATCAAGTCATGCTGGTAATTGATTCGATACTGCAATCGTCATGTTAAAATTAGTTAGAAGCTTTAGGGATGTATTTGTATCCAGTTACTATGGAAATGAGCTCAATAAGTGACCTTTTAGCAATTAGAATTTATGTTTTATTGATTACGTGTCTCAAAAGCCGATTTATACAAAAGCACGCGTTCGCTCGGCCGTTGAGCTTAAGAAACGTGACTGAACTCGACTTCCATGATAAAGAAGATGTTATTGCTAAAACAGACACAATTCAGGGTCAGGCTGAGTGTCTTTTTTTTCTGGATCACTTCCTAAGCTCTTCTCTCTCATGTGTGAGACAGGAAATAATTAAATCAGCGCAGCAGTTTCGCATTGATTCGGCGAAGACCCTTGCAGCATAAATTGACTTGAGCAAGCACATCTCTCCCTCAGCACGAGAAGTAAAACAAACAAACAAACAAACATTGAAAAAAAAAGCCACATTAATTATGAAAGCTGCTGACTGCAGGTGCAATGAATGGATTCAAGCTTACTAGAGCTCTAATTGTGATTTGTACGTTACGCTGTGTTGGTGTATATGCATGCATTTTTAATACAGAAATTTTAGAAATGGGAAAAGCAAACCGACATAGAAATCTGATATATGGCAACATAGGAAAATTACATACATGACATGCAAGTTTATAACTGGATTTTAGATATATGTCATATAAGCAGCATATTTTTGACTGGAATTACTATTGTACATATATGTTCAAATATACTACCTATAATTTTATATAAGTACACACACACACATACAGTATTGTTCAAAATAATAGCATGGCAAGCAAGTTACCAGTAGGTGAGGTAAATTCTCAGAAAACAAACAAGACCCAGCATTGATGATATGCACGCTCTTAAGGCTGTGTAATTAGGCAATAAGATGAAAGAGGTGTGTTAAAAAAACAGCAGGGTGGCATTCAATTGGTAAGGTCATCAATTTTTTTGAAAAAACAAGTGTGAAACAGAACGTCATAAACACTGTTGTTTTATGTCATTTTAGCTAACAGCGTCATAAAGATGTAGATACTATATGTGTTAAGAAAAGCATACAAAAATCAGATATAACAAAATATAAATAAATCAAATTAAACAAACATAAGCTATAAAAAATGTATCATAGCCATTTTTCTTTGTTTTCTTTTTGCAAAGGATCGGAAAATCCATACAAAAAAGTTTTAATATGCATTTAATATGCATCAAGAGCTGTGAAGCGAGCGCTCATTCGGTCACACACACACGCATAAAAACACACCATTTCAGTTCACAACCGACTATATTAAAATAACGTCATTTCCAATTCAGTTTCTAATGAAACTATCACATCTTTTTCAAGGAAACAGCTGTTTTAGAACTTCAAATGTTTTTCATAAATATGAGAACATTAAAGGGTAGCTAAATCTCCAACACTATTCTTTAAAACATCACAATGTACTTTCCGGCAATATTTGAATATATATTCTGTGCAAATTTCTTTATAGATATCCAGTCCTTCGTAACGGTGGTCATACAAAAAATAAAAATAAAATATGTACACCTATATAAGTAACCCAAACAGTAATATATGTCTTAACACACAAAAAAAATAAAATTATTCTGACGATTTTCAAACTCGGGCTGGCGGCGTCATAATTCAACGTGCTGACCACTGGACCACAATGGTGCTTTCATACCGGTGCGTTTGGAATAAGAAATGTTTTACACAGTCACCTGCAACACTTTTGACCACAGTATTACTTTAATAAATAAATAAATAAAAGAAAAAATAAATGCGGAGCTGCGGCAAAATAAAAAATAAAATAATGGATAAAAAGAGTGAGGCTATGATCAAATAAATTAAAAAAGTGTGACTGCTGAGAGTGCAAGCAGCTATAGACACAGGCCCTCGCGGCTAAAAAATGGACAGGCCCACCGAGAATTCTCCCGGTCCTCCGATTAGCCAAACCGGGCCTGTTCTCCAAAATAAATAAATAAAGAAACCCAGCTGCTAGAGGCATCGAGGGAGCTGAAACGAGCGCTCTTGTACACAAATACTGTCCATGCACCAAAAACACGCATGACAACTACTGTAAGTCAATGGAAAAGCGGCTGTTCCTTGCGCCACCTGGTGGCTATTGCGTAAAGCACCGAATTTTTTTTTTTTTAAAAGGTGGCATTTACAACCGCAGTAAAGCGCGTGACTGTGAGTGACAAATTGCAGTAAACTGCGCGTGCAGAAATGGGCGTTCTTAGTAGCCATATCTGTATTTAAGGATAAAGGACGATTGTTGAACTATTACTTATTGGGCCTAAATCCTGTACACAGAGGATCTCACAACTCAACCTACAATTAGAGGTATACAAAGTTAGCACTAGCTCTACTATAGAAGATCTGGGTGTTAAATTAGACAGCAATTTAACTTTTGAAAACCATATCTCCCATGTCACAAAAACTGCTTTCTTTCATCTGAGCAATATTGCTAAATTCCGAAGTATGCTATCCATCTCAGATGCAGAAAAGCTGGTTCATGCTTTTACGACTTCTAGGCTGGATTACTGTAATGCTCTGTTCGCTGGTTGCCCAGCATCCTCTATTGACAAACTTCAGCTAGTACAAAATGCAGCTGCCAGAGTTCTTACCAGGTCTAGAAAATATGATCATATCACCCCAATTTTATCCTCCTTACACTGGCTGCCTGTTAAGTTTTGTATTGAATTTAAAATATTGCTTCTTACCTTTAAAGCTTTAAATAATCTAGCTCCTGTTCATCTAACCAACCTCCTGTCTGGCTACAACCCAACCCGCTCTTTAAGATCTCAAAATTCAGGGCTTCTTGTAGTACCTAGAATAGCAAAGTCTAGTAAAGGAGATCAAGCCTTCTCATTTATGGCTCCTAAACTCTGGAATAGCCTTCCTGATAATGTCCGAGGCTCAGACACACACTCACAGTTCAAAATTAGATTAAAGACCTATCTTTTTAGTAAAGCATACACTCAGTGCATCACATAGTGGTATGATGCATGAATGTGCTCCACGTATCTCATTTATATACACTATGAACAGCAGCTACGCTAATTATTCTTTTTATTCTTTATTTCCACCTGGGGATACTCATCCTGAGACCCCCAGAGATTATGCAGTGCCACTGATGCAATCCAAGACCTGTGAAGAGATGATCCTAAGTTTCCACAATCCTGGACCAGGCCGTTTCCTGAGTAGCAGCTGTGGTGGTCATGAAGGAGTGGAGAGCATGCGTCTGACTCCTGTGACCTCAAGGGGCAGCAGAGTCTTCGGTGACGTCCAGCATTCTCCAGCTTCCGGTGTCTAGACTGCAGCACTGCACAAGACATTTGGCCAGAGGAGAAATGGTTGTGCCCAACTAAGCCTGGTTTCTTTCGAGGATTTTATCCTTCACTTACGCCAATTGGTGAAGTTTTTTCCTCGCCGCTGTCGTCACTGGCTTGCATGGTTCGGGACTTGTAAAGCTGTGCATCGATGGATTACTCTTCAGTGTTTGGTCTCTCAACAGTGAATATTAAACCACACTGACCCGAACTGAACTAAACTGAACTGAACTTAAAACTCTGAAAACTGAACTGACACTTTCAATTCACTATAATCTTCTATGTAAAGCTGCTTTGACACAATCCACATTGTAAAAGCGAAATTGAATTAAATTGAATTGAAGATGCATTTGAAAACCTGAGGCAAATGGGTCACTTAAGACATAGGCTTTGCTCAGCTAAAGTGATCTCCAATACCTTAAACCAGAGAGATGAAAACAAAAAAAAAATGAAAGACAACCATCAAAATGGATAGAAGAATAACCAGAATGGCAAAGACTCAGTGAATGATCAGCATGATCAAAGGCAGTCTGGAGTTACCTGTAAGTACTGTGACAGTTAGAAGACGTCTGTGTGAAGCTAATCTATTTTCAAGAATCCCTGCAAAGTCCCTCTGTTAAAAACAAAGGCATGTGCAGAAGAGGTTACAATTTGCCAAAGAACACATCAAATGGATTAAAGAGAAATGGAGGAACATTTTGTGGACTGATGAGAGTAAAATTGTTCTTTTTGGGTCCAAGTCCATGACAGTTTGTGAGACGACCCCCAAACTCTGAATTCAAGCCACAGTACACAGTGAAGACAGTGAAGCATGGTGGTTCAAGCATCATGATATTGGGATGTTTTTTTTTTTACTATGGTGTTAAACCTATTTATTGCATACCAGGGATCATGGATCAGTTTGCATATGTCAAAATACTTGAAGAGGTCATGTTGCCTTATGCTGAAGAGGACATGCCCTTGAAACGGTTGTTTCAACAAGACAATTATCCCAAACACACTAGTAAATGAGCAAAGTCTTGGTTCCAAACCAAACAAAATGAATGTTATGGAGTGGCCAGCCCAATCCCCGGACCTTAATCCAATTGAAAACTTGTGGGGTGATATCAAAAATGCTGTTTTTTGAAGCAAAACCAAGAAATGTAAATGAATTGTGGAATGTTGTTGATGAATCAAGGAGTGGAATAAGAGCTGAAATGTGCCACAAGTAGTTTGACGCCGTGCCAAGTAGTTATAAAAAAAACTGTTGTCATACAACTAAATATTAGCTTAGTGATTTACAGGATTGCTAAATCCTAGAAACAAAAACGTTTGTACCAAATAGTTTTGATTTTGTACAGTCAACGGAAGACACTGCTATTTTTTAAACACACCCTTTTCAACTAACTGCCCAATTGCACAGCCTTAAGAGCGTGCATATCATCAATGCTGGGTCTTGTTTGTTTTCTGAGAATCTTGCTTGCCATCTATCAATAAAAAAATATACCAAAAACCTGGATTTACTCTGGTTAACCACATTGTACTGTTATTATTTTGAACAATACTGTACAACTGTGTAAAAGTCTTATGCTGTGTTCACACCAGAAGCGGCACACACAAATAAATTGTGCTATTTGCGCATAAATAGATGCGTAAACATTTTGAATTTTCTCACTTCATTTGTGCGTCAAATTCACTTCACAATAGACACGGATTCGTGTCATGGGCAGGGCTTCTGTTTGCCTGGTGACTGTAGCTTCATTGCTAAATGGCTTACATAGATTTTTTCGAGAGAGTAGCTGTGCTTTACGTGCTTTAAGGCTGAAAAACGGCGTCGATTTGTTTGGTGCCATGTCTGTGTCCACTAGATCCTGATTTCAGAGGTGCACCAGTTCTGTGAGCTCATCAACTCCTCCAGAAACTATATCTGGATGGTGGAGGCTTTCAGCAGTGCTTCAGCCTGAGCCTAGCCCAGTTTGATGAACTGTTGTCCGGTGTCGACAAGAGGATTTCCCCTTGGGACACCAACTACAGGCACTACATCATAATCACACCCCTACAAAAGCAAGCTCATGAACGGTTAAACACGGTGCGAATGTCCGCTGAAGTTCAAATTTTCCAACTCGAGCGATTCATGTGATTCGCTCATTAAGTGAGTCAAAACGCTCAACTCGCACGGCCTCATTCGTGCGAATCATGCCGCAGGATATCTATTCGCATCTTTGCATTGACTTATCCTGTAAATCACTCGCGCTTGACGCTTCATCCGCATCTGGTGTGAACGCAACGTAAGGCCTCCAGTTACATTTGCTGATTTTGTGAGAGTATAAATGTCAATATATACTACTTCTCATTCTCTTTATTAAAATACAACCAGAAAATACAGGTTCTAGTTGGATTTTTTTTGGTTTAACTGTTTAAGACGTATGCAAGAAAGAGTTAGAGAAAGATGGAAGAACGAATGAAGAATACTGGAGTTTCTGTCTTGGTTTGATCTGCATTTCTGTTGTCAGTATTGCCTGAATTGATAAGATTGTGAATGCTGAGAAGTACAGACAGGTTTTAATTAATCATTTAAATCCTACTAGAAAGCACCGGCACAGCCTTCACGCGGTTGCAGACCCCTCGCCATGGCTGGAGCTGATGTGCACCTCCTAAAAAAAAATGTAACTACACATCACAATGGTGCATAGTGTAAGCTCTGTGACTGGTTGGCTAGGTAGCGGTGACGAGTGTGGGCGATGCTGAGAGTAGTGAGCCAAATGGAGTGAGCGTTTACAAGTGTCTAGTCTCGTAAAGGAGCTCCAGATGAAAACTTTTGTTTTGTTTACCATATGATTGAAGTTGTTGCACATCCATTGGTTGCCACTTCAAAGTGAGCGAGTTTTAGCTACTTCAGAAAAAAACAGGAACATAACCTACTGCCATCTAGCGTTTCAGAAGTGTTACTGCAGAGCAACACAAACAGCACGCAGAAGTATAAACGCACAACTACGTGCAAGGCAGGCGCCATGGGTCATGCCCAGGGGCGGACTGGCCATAGGGAGCACAGTGATTCTGGCCTGCCGCGCATCCCCCCATCCCACCAATGTGTGTGTGTGTGTGTGTGTGTGTCCACCGTGAAACTCAAGTAAGGCTCAGATGTTCTGCTTGACCACATATCAGAAGTAGTTGCGTGTATTTTTTTATAAAAAATTTTTTATGCCATGCATAGATCATAGACCTCTTTGTGGCGCTGCCATGAAATAGGCCGTTCACATGTTGCCTCTTTTGCACTCGCATGTTGAGAGCATCACACTTGCGTATTCCAGATGCACCCAGTTGAAAACAACTTGTTTCAGACAAACTTTAAATTTAACTTTTCAGAATATCGCACCGCGAGTCACGTGACAAAAATTGACTGATCAGCTTTATACTTTTCAGTAAACTAACTATTTCGGACAATAACAGAACACCTAAACACTGCAGTGCTTTGTAATTTTGTCCATGAATAAAACATGTATCAGTGCTGCAGCAATCTTTTGTTAGTTCGCCATACTATGAGAAAACGACTGATGGTCGCCTACCAACAACAAACAATCAACAAAGGAGTGCGCAATGCGCAAAGGAGGAAGCAACAGGCCTCACGCTTTCCACGTGCTTTTAGACAATATGCGACTGACAGGTCTTACACATTACCTGGTTCTGCCATACATCAGCCTTCCTGTATCCAAAGTAACTTAATCCCACACCACAGAGGTTGTTGCTAGATCGAATATGGTTGCGACCAGAAGTAACGAGAATTATTTATATTATTTTAGTAACGTCTACCCTCACCCCACCCCTAAACCCAACCGTCACAGTACTGTAAAAATAATAGCAGTATTGAGTATTATTTATGCTATCTATTAAATTACCCAATAAATTGTATTTTTTAACACCTACCCCCATGCCAACCCTAAACCCAACCATCACAGTACTGTTAAAAATATAAATTATTGTTATAGTGTCATAAAACAATGCTGCTATATTGATGTGCATATCGCACTTCCAGCCGGCCGTGTATGCGATCTAGACTTTTACCCACCACAGATGTTGACGTTTTTGGCACCAAGTCCTCCTGTGCTAAACTCATCATCCCTGTTTTGGCGTGCTGCGTTATGATTGGTACAAATAGCATACTATGGGAAAATCATGCTGTAAGGCGATTAAGAAATCCCGCATCCAAATCGAAACTTCGATACGATTAATTGCACAGCCCTAGTCTTAAGCTCCCAAAGCTGGTGGTGCCCTAAGACTTTTTCACAGTACCATATATGACTAATAAAATGATTAATAATTTTAAACCGGCAGCGTGTGGTGTAGTGGGTATCGCTGTCGTCTCACAGCAAAAAGGTCCCGGCTGGGTCAGTTGGCATTTCTGTGTGGTGTTCTCCCCATGTTGGCGTGGGTTTCCTCCAGGTGCTCTGGTTTCCCCCACAGTCCAAAGAGAATTGGGTAATCTAAATTGTCCATAACGCATGTGTGTGATTGGGAGTGTATGGATGTTTCCCAGTACTGGGTTGCAGCTGGAAGGGCATACGCTGCGTAAAACATATGCTGGATAAGTTGGCGGTTCATTCTGCTGTGGCGACCCCTGATTAATAAAGGGACTAAGCCGAAAAGAAACTTAATGATTAATTGAAATACACAGTTAATCATAATTAAAATCAAGGTTAAAAATAATAATGACGCAACAATAAATTTATATGCATGCCATTAAAGTGTCACAGAAAAAAAAAAGTTAACATTGACGGCATCTTTAGTCCAATTGTCTTTTAAATGCTGAGGAAGCCATGCAGTAATATAAAGAGTGAAAGGATGGATGGCATGTAAAAGCTCTCCATCTGAGCCACAGCACTGCAGACAGGCAGGAAGCCAGGTAGGCAAACAGGAAGGTGAATGAAAGAGGAAGAGAATAAAACAAGCCTGCCAAACACCTGGCTCTACTTAGAAGAGAAGACTGTGGCAATTTGGCAGATAATGAAAGGAAATCTAATATCCCTTACTCTGAAAAGACACACTTTTCTGCCTGTTCTACTACTGCAGTCTGCAATATAACAAGAATACAACATTTTATATAAAAATAAGTCACACTTGATCTTCCGTTCCATGTGTGATTAATAAATCAGAAGTGCTGTGGGCATTTTTACATAGGAATGTGAAACAAAATGGGATTTATTTCTTCAGAGATTAATTAAATGCAGAAAATGCAATGTGAGCTTGTGTTACAATAATTTAGCAAAGTATTGTTGGAAATAATTAAAATAAAACAGAATTAGTCTACACAAAATGAAAGTGTTTTTATTTTCTGTTTTAATTTACTCAACCTCATTTCATTAGTCAACTACAGGATTTTATTTTACTCTCCAATGGTTTTGGGTCCATTTTTGATTGATTGATTGGTTGGTTGGTTGGTTGGTTGGTTGACAGACAGAAGTCAGTAGTATCTCTAAAACATGTTAGTGCATTCATTAACATTTTCTGTAAGTTTTTCTTCAATATTTGTGTCTAGCAGATGAAAGAAATGAATACATGTTAGAAGCAACAGGAAATTATGACATATTTAGATTTTTGGATTGAGCATCCCTTTGGGTGAATAAAACAATTGCACTTTGTTTTATGCAGAAGTCACAACAAAAGTTTTCATTTTTCAAATGTAACATATTGTTTTTCCATTAAAAGTCTTAAACTATAAAAAATATAGTCCATGCATTGCATAATCTAAAACATAAAGGTTAAAAGATTAAAAGCAAAAAAAGATATAACACATTTTGTCTGTTTAAAAATAATTGCTTAGGAATAAAATTTTAAATGAAATAAAAAAAAATGTAAAAATATAAAACAAAAAATTTTATGAAATGGGAAATTAAAAATAAAATAAAAATAAAATAAAAAAATTATAAAATGAAAAATAATAAAATAAATGAAATGAGAAATAAATAAATAAAACAAAATAAAAATTAAATAAAAAAAATTTAAAATACAATAAAAATAAGACAAAATAATATAAAATCAGATTAAAATAAAAATTTAAATGAATGTAAAATAAATTAAATAAACCACAAAACAAATTAAATTAAAAATATATATATTTTTTTTTAATGAAAAATGACATTTTTCAATAAAATGAAAAATGGTGGCGCAGTGGGTAGCACCATCGCTTCACAGCAAGAAGGTCGCTGGTTCAAGCCCCCGGCTGGGTAAGTTGTGGAGACACAACTGGGTAACTCTGTGTGGAGTTTGCATGTTCTCCCCGCGTAGGCGTTGGTTTCCCCCACAGTCCAAAGGCATGTGGTATAGGTGAATTTGGTAAGCTAAATTGTCTGTAGTGTATGTGTGTGAATGAGTGTATATGATGTTTCCCAGTGTTGGGTTGCAGCTGGAAGGCATATGAAAACATATGCCAGATAAGTTGGTGGCTTATTCCGCTGTGGCAACCCCAGAATAATAAAGGGACTAAGCCAAAAAAAATGAATGAATTAATTCAATGGTATGAAATAAAAAAATAACAAATATTTTTTAAATAAATACAATTAAGAAAAAAATAAGTAAAATAAAATTAAAAATAATATTAAAATAAAATATAAAATACAATAAAAAAATAACATAAATTTATATAAAATTTAATACAAAAATTAAATAAAACACAAAACTAAAAATGTATTAAATTAAACATTTTATAAATAATCTAAAAAAAGAAATGAAAAATAAAATGAAAAAAAACTAAAATAAATGAAATAAAAAAATATCAAATAAAATAAAATGAAAAATACAATAAAAAATAACATAAAATAATTAAATTAAAAACAAAATATATAAAATGAAAAATGCAATAAGTAAAATAAAATATGAAATAAAAATGTAAATAAAAATAAAAAAAAAATAAATAAAATAAAACAAAACAAAACTTTATGAAATTGAAAAAATATAAAACAAAAAAAAATTTATTTAACAAAATAAAATGATATGAAAATACAATATAATTGAATAAAAGAAATAATAGAAATTAAAAATGATTTGAAATAATTTATGAAAAATAAATAAAATAAAAAGTATAACTTTTTCTGAAATTTTCTTCAGTTCATTTGCCACGGGCAGGTGTAATTTCTAAAAATAGCAGGAGGTAGACAGTATACACTGTGAAGAAGCCTAGTTTCCCTATTGCACACAAAGCCTCTTTCTTTCTTCTGTCTTCAGAAGATCACAGGCTGATGGCAGAACACACTGTGCCTTCACGTCATCTAACCTTGACATCTGTCTTTCACACATTCGCAGCATGGCATGAGCAGTCACACACACGCACAGTCGCTCCCTCCAGCTTTCCACTCATGAACGCAAGGATGTGCATAAAATACATACAGTCATTTCCCTTATGAGTATGAGTGAGGTGTCATGCACTTACATAACGCAAGGTCAGCTCAGATCTTTCTAATGCTGATCTCTGTTATCAAAGAATGCAGACTCATTATCCACAGAGCTCCCATCTATCACTCATCATCTCACATGAGTCAGAGCAGATCGGACGCCGCCGTCAAAGTCGCTCAAAATCTCCTGCATCATGTAGATCCTCACACGCTAATGAGGAGAACACACAAACGTCCCCTGAAGACACATTTCAACTGTTATTTTGTTTCTTTGAGTGAGAGAGTGAATGAGTGAGTGAGTGCTCAGGACTTTCTGCAGACGCAGCGCTGACATGCTAGGTTAGAACAATCCTCACTGAATATTCGACGGAATGAACACATAGAAATGCAGAGATCTGCTAATGCAATCGGATGGATGGATGGATGGATGGATGGAACAGATTGTAGACTGATGGAACAGATGGATAAAAAGGATGGATAGAGGGATGGAACAAATATTTGGAACAGATGGATGGATGGATGAAAAGGATGGATGGAACGGATAAATAGAACAGACTGTAGGCTGATGGAACAGATAGATAGAAACGATGGATGGAGGAATGGAACAAATGGATGGATGGAACAGATTGTAGACTGATGGAACAGATAAATGGAATGGATGGAACAGATAGATAGAACATATTGTAGGCTGATGGAACAAATAAATGGAACAGACAAACAGACGGATGGATGGAACAAATGAAATAGATGAAACACACGGATGGATGGATGGATGGATGGATGGATGGATGGATGGATGGATGGATGGATGGGCGGACGGACGGACGGACGGACAGATTGATGGATGGATGGATGGATGGATGGGTGAAACCATATTTCATGGATGGATGGATGGATAGATAGATGGATGGATGGATAGATAGATGGATGAAACCATATTCCGGGGATGAATGGATGGATGAGATGAAATCAATGGATGGAATTGATGGAATGGATAGATAGAAAAGGATGAATATAACAAATGGAACGGTGTATGAAACAGATGGATGGAATGGATGGATGGATGGATGGACAGACAGACGAACATACACAGATGAACAAATGGAACAGATGATGGATAGAACAGATATTGATGAATTAAATTGATGGAATGGATAGACAGAACAGATTGTAGACTGATGGAATGGATGGACAAAACAGATGAAATTGATGGAATGGATAGATAGAACAGATTGTAGACAGTTGGAACAGATGGATAGAAAGGATGGAACAAGTGGTACAGATGGATGAAACAAATGGACAGACATATGGATGAATAGAACAAATGAAACAGATGGACCAAATAGAACGGATTGATGGATGGAAGCAACAAATGGATGGACAGACAGATTGTGGACTGAAGGAAGAGATGGACAGAAGTGAAGAACAGACGAATGGGTGGAACAGATGGAACGTATTAATATAACAAATGGAACAGATAAATGGCACAGATTGATGCGTGTATGAAACAAATGAATGTATGGATGGAACAGATGGATAGAACAGATTGTAGACGGATGGAACAGATGGATGGATGGAATGGGAGTATAGAACAAATGGAACAAATGGATGGATAGAACAGATGGGTGGATGCCAAAATTGGAGGGAAGGACAGATAGAACAGGTAGATGGAATGGATGGAATAGATTAAAGAGATGGATGGAATGGATGGATGTATGGAACAAATGGATGGAACGGAGTGATGGAACAAAAGAAACTGATGGATGATGTATGGAATGTATAGAACAGATGGCTGAAGAATAAATGGATGGAACAGATGGATGTATGGATGAAATGGATGGGTGAAGAATGAATGAATGAAACAGATTGATGTATGGAGGGAACAGATGGCTAAAGAATGAATGGATGGAACAGATGGCTGAAGAATAAATGGATGAAACAGATAGATGTATGGATGAAACAGATGGATGTATGGATGAAACAGATGGATATGGATGGATGGATGGATGGATGGATAAAAACGTAATGAGTGTATGGAACAAATGGAAAAGATTAGATGATAGAACGGGTAGAAGGATGGATGCTTGAAACAGATGGATGGATGGATATAAAACAGATGGATGGAATAGGATAGAATTGATGAAACGGATAGATAGAACAGATTATAGACTGATGGAAGAGATGGATGGAACAGATGGATGTATGGATCAAATGGAAAAGATGGATGAATAGAAGGGAGTGATAGAACAACTGAAACTGAATAATGGATGATGTATGTAACAGATGAAACAGATGGCTGAAGAATGGAAGGATGGATGAGTGGTACAGATGGATGTTTGGATAAAATGGATGGAACCAATAGATGGAACAGATGGATGTATGAATGGATGGAACTGATGGTTAGATGGAACCGATGGAAGGAATGGATAGATGGAACAAATGGATATAATCGATGGATATAATGGATGGATGAAAGGAAAGGATGGATGTATGGAGCAAAAGGATGATGTATGGATGGGACAGATGGATTGGTGTATGGAACAAGAGAAACAGTCGAATGAATGACGGAACAGATAGAAGGATAATAGAAACAGATGGATGGATGAATGGAATAGATGGATGCATGGAACAGATGGATGAATGAATGGAATAGATGGATGCATGGAACAGATGGATGGATGGGTGAATGGATGGATTGATGATGTATGAAACAAATGGAATGGATAACTGAATGGAACAGATGGATGTATGGAAAGAATAAATGGAACAGATAGATGAATGAATGGAACAGATGGATAGATGGAATGAATGGATGACCTGATGATATGTGAATAGACAGAGGTGATGGATGGATTTAATGAGTCAGAGAGATCATATGGATGCATGCATAGATGGGTGGATGGATGAACAGATGGACAGACAGAGTGCTTGTGTCCTCTCAGAGATGTTCCTCCATGCTCAGCCAGATTCAGAATGTTTGCTGAGACTCTCCTCTACTTTTAAAGTGCACGTGGCTGACTTAATTAGCTCATTAAGGGGAGGCAGTGGAAACTGTGCCCTGCTTTCAGCATTACTCAAAGTCACAGGAGCAGCACAGAGGAGAGGTCAATCGAGAGAGAGAGAGAGAGAGAGAGAGAGAAAGAGAAAGAGAAAGAGAAAGAGACATACGCTGTTGACATGAGTAATGTTTGTTTAATCAAGAGATGTTCAGCCCATGAAAAGACCTTGTTATTCCCCACCGCTCTGCTCGCCTCCATGGATGTTAACCTCGGATATGACGTTCCCAATGATTAAAGAGACAGTTAAAAAAAGTCATTATTTGCTGATCCTTGTGGCATTTTTTGTGCTGCACGAAAAAAAAGCAACACAATATGTGGATCATACTGTATGGTAATACAATGTTCCATACAATGTAAGTTAGTGGTTACAGCGCCCTGTCAAGCAAAACAAATACCACAGTATTCCAAGGCATACAGCAGATCTGATACAACAGATGGAGTGGGATGCATTAGGGCTGCTCAATTATGGAAAAAATCATAATCACGATTATTTATTACATAACTTAAATAAGCATAATTATTTAAACGATCAGTTGGCATTTGACCAAAAAGTTTTAGAGATATATACAGTGGGTACGGAAAGTATTCAGACCCCCTTAAAGTTTTCACTCTTGGTTATATTGCAACCATTAGCTAATATCATTTCAAGAGTTCACACTTAGCTGATGATTGATTATAAAGCTTGTTTGGCATGCTGTCCCGGGAGAGAGCCCTGAGCTCATAAGATCCTCGAGCCCGGGGCTCCCTCCCATTTGCAAGGCGAGAGGGGAGTTTGAGCTCAGGTAGATCTCGAGAACTCCTCTGCTGTAGTTGCTAATGAACAGATAGTAATTGTTTATAAGACATAACTTCTTACTAGGAGCATGTCTATGCTGCCAATTTAGATTAGTCAATTAACTTAAGTTGCATGTTTTCGGACGGTGGGAGGAAACCCACGTGAACACGGGGAGAACATGTAAACTCCACACAGAAACGTCGGCTGGCTTGGTAAGGACTAGAACCAGTGACGTTCTTGCTGTGAGGCAACAGTGCTAACCACTGGGCCACCGTGCCACAAATCTAGGAAAGGAGGAAGAGTAGGGGTGGAAGGGGGGATTCTTCAAAACAAAGATAGCTGTGATTTGGAACCTAGTGTATTCATAGTGGCTTAGTAATCGTCTGATTGGTGAATCACGAATTGAATAATGTGGGGCCGGCTGCAAGCAATAATAAGCACGTGATCCTCTCGAAATTAGTTTATAAATAAACTTCACTTAAAGAGCCCCTATTATGGGTTTTTGAAAATGCCCTTCCATCCAGTATGTAACGCAGCTCTAATTGAATGAAAACATCCAGCTGAGGTTTTAAATCTAAAAGAGCATCATGTTTAAAACTATTGATTATTTAACAAAACAGTCGATTCAGAGTCGAATAAATGAATCGTGTTGGGTTCGGATCTTTTGCCTGAATGCGTCGACGTCGATATGGTACATGACCAAATATGAAGTGCCAGATCTGGTAAAACGTGAACACACCTTTCCCTTCAGACTCTAACGGCGCGCTGGGGGATCATGGGACTGATCATGACATGAAGATGACAATTACGGACAGGTGGAGATTCGGCTGCGTGGAATAAAGGGTTAAAGTTCATTTTCACAACAATGCCACAGTATAGCTAACCTAGTGCTAAGTTTGTTCCTGTCATTTTTCTGATAATTGACAGATGGATATGATGGATGGATGGGTTTGGATGGAACAAATAGATGGAATATATAGATGGGTGTATGGTGCAGATGGATGAATGGATGGATTGACGAATGGATGGAATGGATGGATGGATAGATGGAACAGATGGATGGGTGTATGGATGGATGGATGAATGGATGGATGGAACAAATGGAACAGATGGATGGATGGATGGATGGATGGAACAGATGAAGCAGATGGATGGAACGGATGAAACAGATGGATGGAACAGATGGATGCATGAATGGATGAAACGGATGAGAAGATAGAACAGATAGAAGGAATAGATGGATGGGATAAATAGATATAAAAGATGGATGGATGAAACAGATGGATGGAACGGATGTATCTATGTATGTAACAAAAGCAATGGTTGGATGGATGGAATAGATGGATGGGTGTCTGGAACAAATGAAAAAGATGGGTGGATAAATAGATGGATGGAACAGATTGAAGGATGGATGAATGGAATTGATAAAATTGATGCATAGAATTGAGTGAGCAGATTTTAGATTGATAGAACTAATGAACGGGATGAACGGGATAGATGAATGGACGGGATGGAAGGACATTCATTTCATCCATTCATTCATCCATTTTCTTTTCGGCTTGGTCCCTTTATTAATCTTGGGTCGCCACAGCGGAATGAACCGCCAACTTCATCCAGCATATGTTTTACGCAGTGGATGCCCATTCCAGCTGCAACCCATCACTGAGAAACATCCATGCACACTCACTTATTGGGTTAAATTAGACTTTACAGTCTCCGTTTTCAGTCCTTTACTTCCGCTGCAATCCAAGATGGCAGTGCCCTAGGTCTAAAATCTATAGTAAAACATGTCATATTCTGCTAAATGGTTACATTAATCCAGTTTATTTAATATATTTTCATTAAAGTGGAATTCAATGTACAAAATGATGTCATCTTGACTGAGTGCTTCATTTCCTCTTTAAAGTACAATGTTTATATTTTGGACATAGAGCAAATAAAACAAAGTCTCTTAAAATAATAAATTACACAATTCGAACTGTCTATTAAATGATACAATCAAACAATCTGACTTTAACCTTTATCCCGTGGCAGATTTCACCCAGGATCTTGTGTTTTTGCTGTTCTGCTGGACGCAGTAAATGGCATGCCTCTCCTGAAATGCCAGATTTGGGCTCACGCTGAGGACGAGCGGGCACCAAGCGAGCCCTTCGCCTTTGCTCTGCTCCAGCACTGCAGTTAGGCTGTCAGAGCGCATGAACGCAGAGGTAAAGCTCCTCAGAACAGACGCAGCAGGAAACAGCAGGCCGACACGCGCCCGCCGCAGCACCTGTATTGACTCGTCCTCCTCCGTACAGCAAATAACACCAGACAGTCCTTTTAAAATACAGCTTTTCACAGCGCACACACAAGCCCTCGGTATTTAACTAACAATAGGAGGAGGGTGTCAGATCCTCAGGCCTAGAGAGATGAACCCTTTTTTTTTTTTACAGACAAGAGACTTAGAGGTTATTTCCAGCAGGCCCGTCAGCAAAGCCACTTACATGCTAAAACTGCATTTAAAAGCTGAAACTGTGGGAATTAAGGAATTTTATAGAACTACTTATAATAATCCCACTGGAATAAATACGTTTTATCTTATATAATAAGATCTTATATAATTTTCACGTTCTATAGTTGACTGCAGAAATGCAAGTACTCTTACCTGAAACTAATATTACAGTAGGCAGTCTTAACAATTCACTTGATTTGCTCTTATTGTTTATTTTGGTGGTGGATGAAGAGATGTGTAATGTGAAAATGTGTAAATCGATGTGAGTGTTCAGAAAAGCACTATATAAATGTAAGTAGGGCTGCACGATTCTGGCAAAAATGTGAATCATGATTTTTTTTTTTGCTAAAAATCAAGATCACAATTTTCTTACGATTCTGTAGATGTAAAATAAGGTTTATATTAGTAGGCTATATTATTATTGTTAATTCTTAAACAGATTTCAATTTGTCCTGTTTGTTATTTCACAGAAAAATGATGACATCAGAACATAACTAATCATAATTCTGAAGTTGATCTATTATGTTTAAGACATATGCTTGTCATTTGTCATTGCCAACATTATTAGACCATTTGTTTTCACTTATAAAATCAGACATTAGTCATTATCAGATTCCTTCCTGCATTATATTTAATATTATATAGGCTAGAGTAGTTATAGTGACACAGTAAACATTTATTTTCATGCACAACACTGTGTGTTAGATTTGAAAGAAAAAACATATCAAATGCTTGTCGTAATCATAACTCTAAAATGCGATATGATCATTTAAATGATGTGTGCGCCGGCTTCACTTTCACTTCTGAGTAGGCGTAAAACAGATCACTGTTGATCCGTGATTCGTACGGATCACAACTCATGGTTCAGAACGCACATGACCCACAGATTAATAATTTATTTTAAACTTGTCTGTTAATCCAACATTTATAACCATTGCAGAGAAATCGCCTACCTTCTGTTCACTAAAGTAAGCATCATTGGTGTGCACGCGCACTTTCTCTGTAGTAAACAAACAGCTCACGGTCAGCTCATGTGTGACTTCGCGGCCGCGAATACATCATTACATTTAGACAGAAATAACATTTTTGGGTGAATTATACGTTATAAAAACTGTACAGTAGGTGTCCATGTTGCTGTGAAGACTTGTGCGACCGCCTTGCTTCTTTCCTGACCTTAAATATATAATTGGCTGAATCGTAGAACAGCTGAATTAAGATCGTGTGTAGAGTCGAATCGAGATTGCAATCTTTTTTCGATTTATCGTGTAGCCCTAAATGTAAGGCACTATTATTTTATCTTTAATATTTCAAATATTTTGAAAAGTGTAAACCTACAAAAAAAAAAAAAAGACTTTTGCCTACTTATTTAAAATTAATTGAAACATCACAATTCTTACGTCTTTTTTGGGACAACTTAATTGTTTTATCTTCAATCCACTAAAATATTTGTATAAAAATGAATTTACTTATTCGATTTGTGTTGGGAGAACATGAAGGAATTGTGTGGAACCCAGCTTTTTTTTTACAGTGAAGCCTGACACGCTCAAAAACATGATGTTTGCTGTTTGGTCAAACTACTTAATTAAAATAAGCTGAAATTCTTAAGGTTTTTTTGGGGACAACTTAATCATTTTGTGTTCAATCCACTTCAATTTGTACAAACTAATAAGTTAACTTAATTCCTTTATGTTATCCCAACACAAATTGAGTGTGTGAAACCCAGCATTTTTTTTTACAGTGCAAGGCTTTAAAGCAAGTACCATACCTGAGTCATTATGAATAAGTGCAGTGTCCAGTGAGTGTAACTCTGCTGTTGAGTTAATACGATGCGAATGTATGTATGTCGCATTGTACAGTATTGTGACACAGAGAATTGCAACTGATACAATGAGCACTGTAGCATGATACAACAATATTCCTTCAACAGCATCCATGATCAAAAATCGGCATAATCGCACACCCCTACAGTAAGTCATTGTTCATATTATGTGCACATGCATAAATACTGACCACATTAAATGTATGCACCTTTTTTTTTGCAATCATGGAGGCTATTATCAACACAGATGATGATAACTGCATCATTTTTTAAAACTTGCATAACCAGACCCCCAAAGCCCAGTTGTAGCGTAAATTAACAGCCAAATTTGTAATTATTTTAAAAATTTTTATATACATTTTTATATAATAATAATAATAATAATAATACAGTACAATGCACAATCAAATAAAAAAAAATCAGCACACAATCACACACAAATACATAATGTAAAATAAATAAATAAATAATAATAATAATAAAATAATTAGGGCTGCAACAACGAATCGATTAAATCGATTAAAATCGTAGAGTAATTGAATGATCAAAATATAAATAACTTAATAAAATGAATCATTGTTAAGGTCACAAATGGTACAATCTCTAATGCCTGAATGCTTTTAAAATCATTATGCAATCACAAGCATCAAAAACACATGCAAATAATAAATTATAATAAAAAACTCAACATTGCACATGCAATGTGTCTGTTGCGAATGATCACATTGCAATTTTAGTTTTTTTTGCGATATATATGAATACAATTTCATGAATCGATATTATTTATATTATTAACGATAGTATTTATTGACCGAACACCATTGTCAGTATCGATAAAAAAAAAAAAAAAAAAGATTTGTTATATGTAGTTTTGGTATGAATCGCTATAGTTTATTTAAATGTGGCTGCTAAGCGCGCATCTTGGAAGCAATGCCAATAAGCTTAGGGTGTCAGTGCACAACGCACAAATGGGAGCGACTGAACATCTAAACTTTTCCGAATGCCCCGAGCACTAAAACTAACCAATCTGCTTCATGTATGGAATATACACATTTCAGTAATAATGGCAGAATAGTTATATTAGACAAACACAAAGCACACGCTCGCTTGTCACTTCATGTCAGAATAACAACACATGCGAAAATGAATGCTGTATAGCAGCAGTGAGGAGATTGTAAATAAAAAAGGATGCCACCAGAGTGGCTTTTTGGTTTCTTTTCTTGTGCATCCCAGCCACTAGCTCCCCATCTAAAAGATTGTTTAGCATAGTGTCTAATGTAGTTATCCAACTTCACTATTTGTAATGTTGCAGTATGTATTTGAATAATGATGGCTGGTTCCTTTACTTGAAAGCTCAGATTTGATTATCATAATTTGTTTTGTTTACAGAGTTTGAGGTTTACTGGTTCATTATTATTCACACCTTACAGATGTTGATCTACCTTTACCATTGCACACACTTTGTAACATTTGATTTATCAAGTTTAAAAGTCTCTTTAACACTTATGTTTATTTTATTATAAAAATATCAGATATTTTGTTTTTGACTTAAAACTATTTGCCTTAGTAATTTAAATTAAAATAAGATGGTTAAATATATAAAAAATTTTCATCTCATATTCCTAAATGTATTAATAAAAGATATTCATTAATAATTGATATCAAATATTGTTTTGCAATATCACCCAGCCCTACTACATAAAAAATAGTTTCTAAACATGCATATTATGATTTTTTTTTCTTATTTTGTTATATCTTGCAGCTCCAGTGAAAATTTATGATTTAGGATGCACTATTTCTAATCTTGCATACCATGTGGGACAGATATCACGTGAACCGGGATGCATCTACGGGTTTGATTTAGCCTGTGTTTATTCTAATCCCATTCCATCTGTCTTTTCCCTTCACTTTCACACCATATCTCATTAAATAGTGCATGACAAAAGCCCAAAATCAAAATATCAAATGAGTTAGCATTTTCCCAGAGCCTTTCTGTGCCGTATTTCATTTCATTTTAAACACAACTTCCCAAACCTGCACCATAATCAGAAAGTTGCCAAACGCAGCCAGCGGGTGTTCCTTCTGACTGTATTAGCTGTGAACGAATGAGCAAAAACTGGCAAAAACTGCTGCTGTTTCTGTAGGTGAAGAGAATGCACTGATGCAACAGAAGCAATTAGAGCAAAAAAAAAAAGTGTACATGTGCAGTGCAGTGAAACGGCTCAATTTCATTAAGAAGTTATGTCTAACGACTCGTTAAAAAAACAGAAGTGCTGGTGCCATATGCTCAGTGAAAAAAAACAAGAGAAAGCAAAAAAGAAATGGAGAAGAGGAGAAAACCTCATTAGCTCCTTCCAGCGTGTGTGTGCCAAACACAACAATGTGTCAGAAATGCAGAACCAGAAGTTTTTCCACGGAGAAGAAAAAAAAAACTCAGAAACAATTCATGCAAGCACTTTAAAAAAAAGGAAAGAAAGAAAATAATCATATTTCTGCTTTTCAACTGTTTAGATTACTGCATGCCAGGTTTCCATCCTAAATGCATTACAAGTACATTTTGGGTTCATTTTGCAGGGTAAATACAGGAGTCATAAAGTGAAACTTGATATATTTTAAAGGGGACTTGTTGTTATAAGATGTAAAAAAGTCTCTAATGTCCCTAAAGTGTGTATGTGAAGTTTCAGCTCAAAATACTACACAGATATTGTTTTATATCTCTTTTAAACTCCCCTTTTTAGGCACTGCCATTTTGATCATTGTTGCTTTAAATTCAAATTAGATTGTGCTCTTTTCAAAAGAGGGCGGGGCTACAAATGCCTGCGTGACGGTAAAGTCTAGATCGGATACGCGGCTGGCCGAAAGTGCGATATGCACATTTATATAGCAGCATTTTTTATGACACTGTATAACAATAATTAATATTTTTACAGTACTGTGACGGTTGGGTTTAGGGTTGGGGTGGGGGTAGGTATTAAAAAAAACAATTTATTGGGTAATTTAATAGATAGCATAAATAATACTTGGTACAACTACTATTTTTACATTACTGTGAAGGTTGGGTTTAGGGTTGGGGTGGGGGTAGACGTTAATAAAATACAATAAATGGGAAATTTAACAAATAATTTAAATAATTATTTAATGTAATTCTTTAAATAATGTAATTCTTTAAATAATTCTGTATGTACGTTTTTGACTCTTCTAAAGCCTAAAAATACCATAATATGTGTGCAGATATTTAAGAAACATCCTAAGTGAACACTTGTTTAACTGAAAAACAATGCTGAAGTCAGATAATCTGCTTTGAAAATGGTTTTTCCATGCCAGAACGCTGTCTTTGTTTAGGTCAATTTAACCTGCACAATGCAAGTTTAGCCAATTATAATTCAGCACCACGGGTTGCCTTGTTGGAAAACAAGACTAACATTCTATGCTAATGAGGGAGAGATGGTCACTAATGGGCGGGGCTTTCCTATTCATTTTAGAGTAAATTTTAGGATTCTGGTCATTACATATAGAGCTTTGCATGGTCAAGCACCCCTATATATTCAAAATCTTTTACGCAGTCACTCATGTAGACGGACTCTGAGGTCTTCTGGCAAAGACCTTTTAGCCATTCCCAGAACTCGTCTAAAGACTAAAGGTGACTGTGTCTTCTGTGTGATGGCCCCACGGCTCTGGAACTCTCTCCCTATAGCACTAAGATCTCTGGGATCAGTTGAACTTTTTAAAAGGCATTTAAAGACGCATCTTTTTGATCAAGGTTTTAATTAACAGTATTAGTGTTTCTGTATTTGGATTTTTAACTTGTTTTAATCTTTTAACATGTTTTCTTTTATTGCTAAGTGTTCTTCTACTTGTTTTTTCTTATTGTAAAGCACTTTGTAACTCAATGTCTGCGAAAGGTGCTATATAAATAAACACTTACTTACTTACTTACTCCTTCCTTCCTTCCTTCCTTCCTTCCTTCCTTCCTTCCTTCCTTCC
>CAIGQZ010001492.1:26568038-26583097 GCA_903798205.1 Danio tinwini | reverse complement strand
GTATGAGAAAGTATTGCACGTTTATTGCACAGTAGGGGAATATTTAACTGTTCATGAGGTAGATGGCCTGAGGAAAGAAACTTTTCCTGTGTCTATCTGTTTTTGTGCTTGAAGTCATATACAGTTGAAGTCAGAATTTTTAGTCCCCTTGTTTATTATTTTCCCCAATTTCTGTTTAACGGAGAGAAGATTTTTTTTCAGCACATTTCTAAACATAATAGTTTTAACAACTTATTTCTAATAACGGATTTATTTTATCTTTGCCATGACGACAGTAAATAATATTTTACTACATATTTTCAAGACACTTCTATACAGCTTAAAGTGACATTTAAAGGCTTAACTAGGTTAGTTAGGCGAGTTACTGTATAACGATGGTTTGCTCTGTAGACAATCGCAAAAAAACCTAGACTAAAGGGGCTAAAAATTTTGACCTTAAAATGGTTCTTAAAAAATTAAAAACTGCTTTTATTCTCTCTAGAAGAAAAAATATTATCAGACATACTGTGAAAATTTCCTTCCTCTGATAAACATAATTTGGGAAACATTTAAAAAAGAAAAAAAAATCAAAAGGGGGCTAAGTCAATGGTTACAGGTTTCCAGCTTTCTTCAAAATATCTTCTTTTGTGTTCAACAAAAGGTTGGGTAAAATATCCATTTACAAAGGAAAAATAGTAAAAAAAAATGTTCAGATGCTAATAGTCTGATCCTATTCAATGATTTATGTTTAGCTGATAATGCCCCCGAGCAGACCCGGAGATTGGCTTTGTATATTAAGCTGTGGTAAAACCCATCTGTTTAACTCTGAAGGGACTTGTAAAATGAAAAAAAAAAAGTTTTTATTTTAATACTGTGCAAAACAATCATGTTTCAAGACAGCTATATCAAATATTATATGTTGTTAACATTCATTCATTAATTTTCTTTTCAACTTAGTCCCTTTATTAATCTGGAGTCGCCACAGCGGAATGAACCAACAACTTATCCAGCATGTTTCACGCAGCGGATGCCCTTCCAGCTGCAACCCATCAGTTGGAAACATCCCAGTTCATTCCGCTGTGGCGACCCCAGATTAATAAAGGGACTAGACGAAAAGAAAATACTAAACTAGCAGTATTCCAATGTATTGTATATACAGGCATAGCCATCTGAGTTCTGAATGAGCCAAGTAGGCTCAACACACCTGTTTACTGTAATACAAATCACTTCCTGTCCTCAAGTCATTTTTTCCATGTATTAAATTAATAAATCCGCCATTTTTTTTACAATCAAAATGGCATAAATATGAACATAAAAAATGTGCAGGCTATTTTACATAATTTACTATCACAATATAAGTCATAATAGAAAAAAAGTAATACTTTACAATCAGGTGCGTAGCAGACATTTTAAAAGTGGGGGAGACAGCTGAATGAGATCCAAAAGTTTACGTTCATATAATATTTAATTATCTGTTTCCAAATGGTCTGTCTCTAAAAGTGAGGGGGACGTACATACCCCCCCCCCAACTCAGTTAAAATGATATACAGCCACTGAGTGGTTCTGTCACGATGTTTAATCCTGTGCATGAATGTATGATATAGTTAAAGCCACATGCACTGTAATGTGTTTTATATTCATAGTTAATTTTAAAATAAACATAGCGAAATGTTCGTTAAGAGTTGCATTTTCGCTGGAGATGATGTGGTGATGTGGGGAGCGCCTAGATAACAGTAGATGGGGAAACCTAATGCTTCTCGATGACCCATTGGGGTACAAATGATACAAGTGTTTCTGTAGCAAAGAACTGCAAATAATCACATATTAAAACAATTTATTGATAAACACACACCTGCTCTCGCTCTGCACCGCTGTGGTTTGCTGATTAAATGAAAAACGAGTTGAAAACGAAGCAGCGGAAATCTGCTGCCATATTCATATTAAAATTAAAGGGGACTGAGGTGATAATAAATACATAAATGCACACATGTATAGGCCTATATATTATGTAAATCCAAACTTTTTTCTTGGATGTAAATGATCGCGATTAATCATTTGACAACTGTACTGTTTTTTCCCTTAAAGGTGCAGTATGTAAGTTTGACACCCAGTGGTTGAACTAGGTATTGCACTCCTGGATCAAAATTGACGCAAATGCGGGGTGCCTGATTGAGTACAGGAGCGAGTGATTTAAACTGTGTTCTAAATAAAAGCAACGACACGCGATAGAGGGAATATTTTTCACATTAAAAGTAGTTTTGGTTCTAACCAACACCTCAAATTGATATATTACAAACGGCTTCTATTACTCACAGCTGAACATGTGAAACCTATGACAGATCACCTCAGGTAAATCTTGTGTGCTTTATTTAGTGCTAAATGCTAACAATATGAGTTTAAATAGATTCTAAACCTTACTGTTTCGTGAGTGAGTGCATATTCTGTGCTTCTGAAAGGCTGTATTTAAATTACTGTCGTGTTTCGTCTGGAGCAAACGGCCAAACTGCTCATTACTGCGTATCTCATCACAAAGTGTGTTGTTAGGACACACGGTTACAATGTAACCTGCTTACCTAATGTTTACATTCATAATATTTATAGCATTTGCTAATGTATAACCTCATGTGGAACTGAATCTGTCTCATTTTGACATCTGATACTGTCTATTTCGGTCACGGACGCATGCTTTCAGAGCCTTTCTGAATGATTGAATGAAATACGCTGTTTTCCAACAAGGCAACCCGGGGTCCTGAATTATAATTGGCTATACTGGCATTGTGCATTGTGCAAGACAGCATTCCGGCACGGAAAAAAACATTTTCAAAGCAGATTGTCTGACTTCAGCATTGTTTTTCAGTTAAACAAGTGTTCACTTAGGATGTTTCCTAAATATCTGCACACATATTATGGTATTTTTAGGCTTTAGAAGAGTCAAAAACTTACATACAGCACCTTTAATATAAACCTTTCTAAATGTCATGATACTTATTATCACTGCATTAACATCTGTGACATTTCATTATTTTAGAAGCTGATTAGAACAGGCTGTAAAGTCGACATAAAACGATACTTGAAAACCATTGTAGTATTAGATTTCACTTAATGTGAAATACTTTTAACAGAAATATTAAGTGAATGTGGGGTGGCACGGTGGCTCAGTGGTTAGCACTGTCGCCTCACAGCAAGAAGGTCGATGGTTCGAGTCCCGGCTGGGCAAAGTTGGTGTTTCTGTGTGGAATTTGCATGTTCTCCCCGTGTTGGCGTGCGTTTCCTCCAGGTGCTCTAGTTTCCCCCACAGTCCAAACACATGCACTATAGGTGAATTGGATAAACTAAATTGGCCGTAGTGTATGTGTGTGAAGGTAAGAGTGTATGGGTGTTTCCCAGTGTTGGGTTACGGCTAGAAGGGCATCCGCTGTGTAAAACATATGCTAGTACAGTTGGTTCATTCCACAGTGACAACCCATGATGAATAAAAGGGGCTAAGGTGAAGGGAAATGAATGAATAGAGAATAAGTGAACACTTCACTGGCGACATGGTGGCACAGTGGGTAGCACGTTCGCCTCACAGCAAAAAGGTCGCTGATTCGAGCCTCGGCTGGGTCAGTTGGCGTTTCTGTGTGGAATTTGCGTGTTCTCCACGTGTTCGCATGGGTTTCCTCTGGGTGCTCTGGTTTTCCCCCACAGTCCAAAGACATTTGGTAAAGGTGAATTGGCTATGCTAAAATTGACCGTAGTGTATGAATGTGTGTGTGAATGAGTGTGGATGTTTCCCAGGTATGGGTTGCGGCTGGAAGGGCATCCGCTGCGTAAAACATATGCTGGATAAGTTGGCAGTTCATTCCGCTGTGGTGACCCCAGATTAATAAAGGGACTAAGCCGAAAAGAAAATGAATAAATTAATTAATGCTTCACTAGCGGGAAAATAGACTATATACAGAATGAGGCGGATTCAACCAAACCCCCTGAGGTGAAGAAAGCAAACAAAAGGTAACAATTTTTATATTAATATAGACAATATTTTACATTTTAATCGTTGAATGTTACATATTTAAAGATGTTTGGGTGCTGCTGTGCATCCATGTGTGTGTAATAGGCAACATGTACATTCATTTTGAACCTACCTAACACACTTTTTAAATACCATTCATTCATTTTCTTTCAGCTTAGTCCCTTTTTTTATTAGGGTCGCCACAACTCATCCAGCATATGTTTTATGCAGTGGAAGCCCTTCCAGATGCAACCCAGTACTGGGAAACACCCATACACTCTCACATTCACACACGTTATGACCTATTTTGCTTACCCAACTCACCTACTATAGAGTGCATGTCTTTGGACTGTAGGGGAAACCGGAGCACCTGGAGGAAACCCACGCTAACACGGGGAGAACATGCAAACTCCATACAGAAATGCCAACTGACCCAGCCGGGACTCGAACCAGTGACCTTCCTGCTGTGAGGCGACAGTGCTAACCACTGAGCCACTGTGCCCACCCCGCTTTAAAAAAATTAATTATGTAAAATATTTCAATTAATGTAAACCAGTTAAATACCACAAACTGATTAGTCAATTTGGCCTAAACAGCAAGAATCGCAAACAAGAAAGCAAAAATAAGCTATTTTGATTACAACAACACTAAAGCTAGTTGTTTACTTGGAATAATATGGACTAAACTACGGATTAAATTGGCTTGATTAAACATAATTCATCAGATTCCTATAAACGACACTCATTATCCAACAGGAAAGTTTGGAATATAAGAGCAAACGCAAGTCATTTATATCAGTCCAAATGTTGACCATCAAATGGACTGCATACAAAAGGAAAAAAGCACTCAAAGAATGATAAAAGCTAAAAATATGAACACACTACCGCATGTGGATATTGAGTTTTCATTCAATTTACTGAGACTGAAAATATATGGGCTCCTTTTTTCATTTACTGCTGACCAAAGAGAAGCTCTTGAACCTCAATCCGCATATAACCAATTACTCTTTTGATTTTTATGGCTCTTGTAATGATTGCCATTAGTCGGAGCGCGCTGACCTTCAGTAAACAGAGCGCTAAATGTGTTCCGCAGACACTAAACAGATGTGTTGTTTTGGACCAGGGCATATCCAGCTTTTCCTTCGCCCCATCATGCTTTATGCGAGTAGTGAGAGTCACTTCTGTTCAACTGTAAACAATCAGTGTTGTACATTCAGGTGTCATTATTCTCCTTACAGCTCATCGATTGGATATTAAAAGTAGATTAATAGAATTAACAAATAAATCAGGTCTTTCTGCAGCAATATTATGGACATAAACTCACCGGCCACTTTATTAGGTACACCTGTCCAACATGGCATCAACTCAATGCATTTAGGCATGTGGACATGGTCAAGCTGATCTGCTGCAGCTCAAACCGAGCATCAGAATGGGGAAGAATGGTTGTTGGTGTCAGATGGGCTAATCTGAATACTTCAGAAACTGATTTTCACACACAACTATCTCTAGGGTTTACAGAGAATGGTCCGAAAAAGAGAAAATATCCAGTGAGCGGCAGTTCTGTGGGCCCAAATGCCTTGTTAATTCCAGAGGTCAGAGGAGAATGGCCAGACTGGTTCCAGCTGATAGAAAGGCAACAGTAACTCAAATAATCTCTCGTTACAACTGAGTTATGCAGAAGATCATCTTTGAACGCACAACATGTCCAACCTTAAGGTGGATGGGCTACAGCAGCAGAAGACCACACCGGGTGCCACTCCTGTCAGCTAAGAACAGGAAACTAAGGCTACTAAGGCTTGCCTGGTCTGTTGAGTCTCGATTTCTGCAGCAACATTCAGATGGTAGGGACAGAATTTGACATCAATAACATGAAAGCATGGATCCATCCTGCCTTGTATCAACAGTTCAGGCTGCTGGTGGTGGTGTAATAGTGTGGGGGATATTTTCTTGACACACTTTGGGCCCATTAGTACCAATTAAGCATTGTGTCAATGCCACAGCCTACCTGAGTATTGCTGCTGACCATGTCCATCCCTTTATGACCACAGTGGTCCCATCTTCTGATGGCTACCTCCAGCAGGATAATGCACCATGTCATAAAGCGCGAATCATCTCAGACTGGTTTCTTGAACATGAGTTTACTGTACTCAAATGGCCTTCACAGTCACCATGTCTCAATCAAATAGAGCACTTTTGGGATGTGGTGGAACGAGAGACTTGCATCATGGATGTGCACCCACTGTTTTTCACATACTATACAGTAGGGAAGAATGTGTTGACTTCTTTTAGTTCTTTAAAACAGACGTGCCCCACAGAACTGGAAGTGCAACCCATAATTTGAAACAGTCATCATGTGTGGAAAAGGGGATGAGCAAACACTGGATGTGAGAGTCTGCAGGGCGTCTGAGGTGGAGCACTGACCTCAGCACTGTCTATATCCATAGTTCACTTCTTTTATAAATGCCTCCAATGTGTCAAAGTCACTGACAGGATTAGCTCTTGTTTTTTGTTTTTTTTCTCTGAGCGCTCCGTCTATCCGTGTTTCCCGTCCCACACAGACACGCAGTGGAGTGACATCCTGACTCTCCTCGGCTGTCCTGCATTATTGAAAAGCTCCCGTTCCCCTGTGAGAGGCTCAACAGAAACACTGCAGCCCTCATTCAAACACTGCCCACTGCTGCGTCCCAAACGCTGCACTCAGATCAGCATTTCTGGCCCAGCGCTGCGTCCTTGTTGCGCTGCTGCTTCAAGCGCACGTCAATATTCAATCCATAACGTCACTTAGAAGATGAGACAATCACGCAGAACAGAGGATCACGTCAGCATCTTTCCTCAGCTCTCTCTCTCTCTCCATTACTCTGCCTGAACTTCCATCCACTGCTCTTCGCCTGCAAAATCGATGGGATGTAATTTTTCAGGAGCTCTAAAGAGGTTGAGAGTAAATTGTGTGCGTGCGAGTGCTGAACGAACAGCAGGAAAAAACTGAAACTAATAATGCAAAACTGAAATACATTCTAAAACAGTATATATATATATATAACCGAGGTATGCAGAAGAGCCTTCCTGAACATCTCTGAATTTTGGCACGTCTCAGAGTCAGATCTGTTTATCCACTCTTCTTGTTTAGCTTTATCCACAAATCCGAAATCGCACCACTGTGGTCCCTGAAGAAGTACTATATGTCTGTCAGGTAGATGGTTAGATGTGGGATAGATTTTAATTAGATTACTCCCTTACACTTACTTCATTAGGCAAATTTAATTAATTTAGATTTTTTTTTGCAAAATGCTGATTTTTTTTTTTGAGTGGAAAAATAATGTACTCAAACTTAAAATGATAAAAGTTTTAATAATATTCTTAGAATATTTTTGATAATACAGTGCATCCGGAAACTATTCATAGCGCTTCACTTTTTCCACATTTTTTTTGTTACAGCCTTATTCCAAAATGAACTCAATTCATTTTTTTCCTCAACATTCCACACACAATACCCCATAATGACAATGTAAAAAAAGAGTTGCAAATTAATTCAAAATAACAAACCTGAAAAATCACACGCATAAATATTCACAGCCTTTGCTCAATACTTTTTTGATGCACCTTTGGCAGCAATTTCAGCCTCAAGTCTTTTTGAATATGATGCCACAAGCTTGGCACACCTGTCTTTGGTGTACAGCCATTTTCAGATCTCTCCAGAGATGTTCAATAGGATTTAGGTCTGGGCTCTGGCTGAGCCACTCAAGGCCCAGCATCTCTGACCATCTCTGAACAGCATCTCTGCAAAATAAATAGAATGTAATTTTTCAGGAGCTCTAAAGAGGTTGAGAGTAAATTGTGTGTGTGGGAGTCCTGAACGAACAGCAGGAAAAAATATTTTCTTTATGAAACAATAATGGAATCTAAAACCAATATTGCAATGTCTATATAACTATAACTAATATCTATATAACAATACATATACAGATAATAATAATAATATATAATTAATATAAATATAATATATAAAACTATACACTACCTGACAAAAGTCTTGTCGCCTATGCAAGTTTTAGGAACAACAAATAATAACTTGACTTCTAGTTGATCATTTGGTATCAGAAGTGGCTTATATGAAAGGCAAATTCCTCTAATTATGCTTATTTTACCAAAACAAATACGATCGTGCCTTGATTTTGAATGATTTAGTTAGTACAGTAAGGTCTGACTTTGCTTAGTCAAAAGTCTTGTCACTTAACAGAAATAATGTCCAGTATAGCCTCCATGCTGTGTGGATATTTTTCAGCTGGAAGACTAGTCAGGATAGAGGGAAAGATGAATGCAGCAATGTACAGAGACATCCTGAATGAAAACCTGTTTCAGAGTGCTCTTAAACTCAGACTGGGGCGACGGTTCATCTTCCAGCAGGACAATGACACAAAAAGCACACAGCCAAAACATCAATGAACTGGCTTCACAATAACTTGGTGAATGTCTGTGAGTGGCCCAGCCAGAGCCCAGACCTATATACTATTGAACATCTCTGAAGAGATCTGAAAATGGCTGTACACCAACGCTTCCCATCAAACCTGATAGAGCTTGAGAGGTACTGCAAAGAGGAATGGGCAAAAATTGTGCCAAGCTTGTGGTATCATCTTCAAAAAGATTTCAGGCTGTAATTGCTGCCAACGATGCATCAACAAAGTATTGAGCAAAGGCTGTGAATACTTGTGTACATTGCCATTATGGAATATTGTGTGTAGAATGTTGAGGAAACTAATTAATTTAATCCATTTTGGAATAAGGCTGTACCATAAAAAAATGTGGAAAAAGTGAAGCGATATGAATACTTTCCGGATGCACTGTATTATCAAAAATATTCCAAGAATATTATCAAAACTTTTATAATTTTAAGCTTGAGTAGATTATTATTCTTATAATAATTATATAATTTCTTAATAATTAAATTTGCCTAATGTAGTAAGTGTAAGGGAGTAATCTAAATAAAATCTATCCCACATCTAACCATCTACCTGACAGACATATAGTACTTCTTCAGGGACCACAGTCGTGCGATTCGGATTTGTGGATAAAGCCAAACAAGAAGAGTGGATAAACAGATCTGACTCTGAGACGTGCCAAAACTGTTCACACACTCCAGATGACCTTCAGAGACTGAGTAGAGAGGAGAAAAGACTTAAAGAGCTGTCAGGGCATTTGTAAGTCATCCTACTGCAGTGTGACTTTAATTCTCTAAATGTCAGAATGACACCTGCTTCTGTTACCTGCTGCAGATTCAGTTACTGAACTTCTGTGCTACAATCAACTTCACTACAGTGTATAGAGCATGAGGTCTTGCATCTTCAGGAACAACTAAGAGCACAATATGTATTATCGACACACAATTTTACAGTTAAAATAATTTACCCTCCTGTGAAATCTTTATTCATTTTCACATAATTCTGAAGTGATGTTATCAGGGCAAGGACTTTTTCCAGTGTATTTCCTATGATATTTTTTCTTCAGGAGAAATTCTTACTTGTTTTATTTCAGCTAGAATAAAAGCAGTTTATAATATCTTTTGAAAACCATGTTAAGGTCAATATTATTAGCCCCCTAAAGCAATTTTATATATTTTTTTTGATTGTCTACAGAACAAACTTGCCTTATTACCATAACTTGCCTAGTTAACCTAATGTCTTGCAAAAAGCAGAAAATTATTATATACTGTCATCATGATGAATGCAAAGTAAATTAGTTATTAGAAATAAGTTATTAAAACTATTATGTTAAAAAAAGTGTTGAAAAAAACATTTAAAAAACAGTTGCATGCATTCATAAGCCATCACAACAATAAAAGTTGGTTATAATTATAAAAAAAACTACCTACATTTCTCTTTAATACAAAAAACTTATTAAAATATTGTTTGTCACTCCTTTTTTGTAATGTTTTATTTTTTATTTCTCTAGCAACGCATTTCACGTTTCCTGTTTTAGTAAAAATAATTTTATAATGATAAAAAATACAAAGGACGCTTTAATTTAACTTTAATTGCTTTAATTAAGCAATAAATTATATATTAAATACTACAATAAAATCAAATAGAAATTTCAAACATCAACTTTGCATGCCTTAATTAAATCACTTATACATTGCAAATTGTTGTGTAATGTATAAACTCATCGTATGGGTTTCCTCCGAGTGCTCCAGTTTCCCACACAGTCCAAAGACATGTGTTGTAAGTGAATGGGCTATATGCACAGCTAGTACTTTTTAGCCAATGATGAACTTCCGGTAAAAGCTTCATGTGACTATTTCATTATATATGGTTTCTTTTACAACATCGACATTGTAATGTAATTCAAATATATTCAGTTACATAGACTTAAGCATCCATTTGGTTGTTTAAAGCGTAAAAAGAGACGAAAGACGATTTAGACACAGGCTAGCGCAGAAGTTCTATTGGAAATACTGGGGTGAATTTAATTTCCATATTTTAAAGACATGGCGCGGAAAAATATTATTTCATGCAGTGCATCTTGTTTGGTCTGATACCCACTTTATATAGTATAACAGCCAGGCAGTGAAGATCGCTGTTTAAAGTTAAATGCTGTGATTTTTTGTATGGGATGACAATTAACCGGAAGCCCTGAAGCTGGCGGACTGAATTTAAAAGTCCATGTGCATATACCCCATTGGGTAAACAAAACTGGCCATAGCCCGTAGTGTATGAGTGCGTGTGTGAATGAGAGAGTGTATGGGTGTTTCCCATAGCTGGGTTGCGACTGGAAGAGCATATGCTATGTAAAACATTTGCTGGAAAAGTTGTCGGTTCGTTCTGTTGTGGCAACCCCTGACGAATCAGGGACTAAGCTGAATGAAAATGAACAAATATAAACTATTCATTCCTTCATTTTCCTTTATTAATCTGGGGTCGCCACAGCGGAATGAACTGCCAAATTATCTAGCATTTACACAGTGTATACCCTTCCAGCTGCAAAAACACCCGTACACACTTACATTCTCTCTCTCTCTCTCTCACACACACACATACACACACACACACACACACACACTACGGACAATTTAGCTTACCCAATTCACTTATAGCGCATGTCTTTGGACATGCAAACTCCACACAAAAATGCCAACTGACCCAGCCTGGACTCGAACCAGCGACCTTTTTGCTGTGAGGTAACAGTGCTAACCACCGTGTCACCCTATATAAATTAAATTTTTGCTTTAAAGTAATCAATAATTTATTTATACAGTATATATAAGGTGACGCAGTGGCGCAGTAGGTAGTGCTGTCATCTCACAGCAAGAAGGTCGCTGGTTTGAGCCTCAGCTGGGTCAGTTGGCGTTTCTGTGTGGAGTTTGCATGTTCTCCCCGCGTTCGCGTGGGTTTCCTCCAGGTGTTCCGGTTTCCCCCACAGTCCAAAGACATGCAGTACAGGTGAATCGGGCAGGCTAAATTGTCCATAGTGTATGAGTGTGAATGAGTGTGTATGGAATTTCCCAGAGATAGGTTGCAGCTGGCAGGGCATTCCTGGTTGGTGGTACATTCCGCTGTGGCGACCCCAGATTAATAAAGAGACTAAGCTGAAAAGAAAATGAATGAATAAATGTATATTTAAAAATATGATAATATATCCTCACAATGCAAAGTTTTCTATGTCTGTTTATGTTGTGAGGATTTGCGTTGTTTGTGTAGTAAAAACAACGAAGACATTCTTTCATTGCTGAATTTGCTGGTGTTTTTTTTCTATTTGCATGTGTTAAGCTCTTAGCCACCATAGTATATATCAGTTCTTGTCATAAATGTCTCGTTTCTGCTCTGAATTCATCCCTTTATCAATTTTTTTTTCGTTTTGTGAGCAACACTTACCTTTCAACAATCCAATCAGCTCCCAAAGAATAAAATCATGGACCAATCTACTTTTTTCTCATTTTAGGACTGTTTCAAGTGGATGTACAGCGGGGAAAATAAGTATTGAACACGGCATGCTTTTTCCTGTGAATAATATTTCTAAAGAAGCTGTTGACATGGAATTGAAGCAGACTTTGGTAAAAACCCAAATAATACAAACATCAAAATAAAATCAGAAAAATTTGTTCTGTGTAATAACAGTGGAACGACACAAGCAGAAAGCACTGAACTACTAAAATGTATTTAACACTTTATATAAAGGCTTTTTTGGTGCTGGCAGCTTAAAGACGCCTCTTATATGGAGAATGAAGTCACATGAACTGCTCATCTGTAAGTTTTTCACAGTCTTCAACAAAGTGTAAAAATCTTGAAGGTTCTGTGGGTCTCGTCTATCAAATCTGATCTTTATTTTGTATTTTCTATTGGATTCAAGTCAGGTGTTCGGCTAGGCCATTCTACAGCTTGATTTTCTTTCTCTGAAAGCATTTGAGAATTTCCTTGGCTGTGTTTTGGATCATTGTCTTGCTGAAATGTCCACCCTGGTTTCATCTTCATCCTTCTGCTAATGTAGATGTTGGACTGAAGCAGCTAATATTTATTTACACTGAGAAAGAGCAGAGGGTTGCTGAAGAACTACTGAGAGATTTTTTGCTGCTGTCTGGGCTTTTACTGCCTTTCTACACCTCTCTTTCTTTATGTGTTCAATACTTTTCCCCTGTGTCATTTCATTGTATTACGCATAACTTTATTTCTTAACTAATTAATATTTTTTTCTTTGCATATGTGGATTTCTTTTCAACATCTTACCAACATCTGGTGAAAATTTCAAGTCAACGACACCTTCAGAAATATGTTTTCTGAGAAAAATGGTGACATGTTCAATACCTATTTTCCCCGCTGTACATCACGATAGAGGGGGAAAAAACCTCATCTTCCGTTTCATGGCGACTTTAACTAAAATGACCCGAGTGAGAGCACACCCAGGTAGACCCTGCTGAATCCAGCAACCGAGGTATCATTTTCTGACCCGTTTCACCTCATTACTTTTAATATGGCCAGAAGTGTAAATCTGCATCAAGTCTGAAAGTGCTTGCTCAGACTGAACAACCTTGACTAAACTCACGATCTGCTCTTTTCAACCTCTCTTCTTCTCCGCACTTCTAATCCTGTTCTCACTTAGCATGTAACATGGCCTATTTTTTCCTTTCATTAAAGGACAATTCCCTCAGGCTCCGCCACTTTTGATTTTCCTGCTGCTCCTGTCTTTCTCTCCACCTTTTTCTTTCATTTTTGTTTTCCACTTAGACCTATTTTACCTGTTAGTTATGAAGCTTCACCTTGACTCAACTGTAATGATGAAACTTCATGTTCAATTTGAAATGAATTATTTGGGGTATTGTGATTTTTTTTATGCCAAACTGTATAGTAGGTAATTTAGATATACACTCACTGGCCATTTTATTAGGTACACCTAAATAGTACCAGGTTGGATTCCTTTTTGCCTTCAGAACTGCCTTAATCCTTCGTGCAATAGATTCAACAAGGTGCTGGAAAAATTCCTCAGAGATTTTGGTCTATATTGACATGATAGCATCACGCAGTTACTGCAGATTTTTCGGCTGCACATCCATGATGCGAATCTCCCGTTCCACATCCCAAAGGTGCTCTATTGAATTGAGATATGGTGACTGTGGAGGCCATTTGAGTACAGTGAACTCATTGTCATGTTCAAGAAACCAGTCTGAGATGATTAGCGCTTTATGACATGGCACATTATCCTGCTGGAAGTAGTCAACAGTAGTAGGAAGTAGGCTTTCATGTTGTTGATGTCAAATTCTGACCCTACCATCCAAATGTTGCAGCAGAAATCGAGACTCATCAGACCAGGCAACGTTTTTCCAATCTTCTATTGTCCAATTTGGGTAAGGCTGTGTGAATTGTAACCTCAGTTTCCTGTTCTTAGCTGACAGGAGAGGCACCCGGTGTGGTCTTCCGCTGCTGTAGCCCCTCCGCCTCAAGGTTGGACGTGTTGTGTGTTCAGAGATGCTCTTCTGCAGACCTCGGTTGTAATAAGTGCTTATTTGAGTTACTCTTGCCTTTCTATCAGCTGGAACCAGTCTGGCCATTCTCCTTTGACCTCTGGCATCAACAAGGCAACTGCCGCTCATTGGATAATTTCTTTTTTTCGCATCATTCTCTGTAAACCCTAGTTGTGCTTGATAGTTGTGCTTGAAAATTCCAGTAGATCAGCAGTTTCTGAAATACTCAGACCATCCCGTCTGGCACCAACAACCATGCCATGTTCAAAGTCACTTAAATCAACTTTTTATCCCCATTATGATGCTCGGTTTGAACTGCAGCGGATCGTCTTGACCACGTCTACATGCCTAAATGCATTGAGTTGCTGCCACGAGATTGGTTGATTAGAAATTTGTGTTAACGAGCAGTTGGATAGGTGTACCTAATAAAGTGGCAGATGAGTGTAAATCCCTTTCTATTCTTATATTTAAAGTGGCCAATTCCTATTTCCTATATTTTAAGTGGCTAAAAAAGGTGTTGAATGTTATTGCACATTGGTGGATCTCATGTGAGGGACAGGTTGATCCCGCCCTCAAAATGCCAATCAAAACAGAAATGTTGTTGATAAGGGAGAGGATTTTAAATATATAAAGATACACAAATGATAATAAAAACAATGTGCATTTATAATACAAAATGCAAAAAAACAAAAAAAATAAACAGCAATAATTATTCTCCATTTAAAACTTAAATCATTTTATTTTATTTTAAACTAACGTGAAGATGTAAATGTAAATGGGAAGAACAAAAAGCATTTTAATCAGTCAGATTCCAAGGAAATGATAAGAGACCTAATTAATTAGGTCTCGTGAACTAACAATTAACATTTTTTACAGCTTTTATTATTATAGATGGCTGTTTTTTTATTATTGTAAGGAATAATTGAAGACACCTGAACATAACTGCACCCCTTGGAATCATCATCAACCAATTAGAATCAAGCATTCAAGAGCCCTATAACACAAGTATAGACCAATTTCTGTCACAAATCGATCTGCTTGTTCCTGCAGTCTCAGAGTGTGTGGTCATTTGAAGTGTGTGTGTGTGTGTGTGTGTGTGTGTGTGTGTGTGTGTGTGTGTGTGTGTGTGTGTGTGTGTGTGTGT
>CAIGQZ010001492.1:26553640-26568028 GCA_903798205.1 Danio tinwini | reverse complement strand
TGTGTGTGTGTGTGTGTGTGTGTGTGTGTGTGTGTGTGTGTGTGTGTCACTCTGATGTCCGGTGTAAACTCTCCTGGAGCACAATGCTGACATCAGCGCTGACTGACAGCATAATAGAGCTAAACGCTTCAACGGCAGCACTGCAATGGCTTTACAATGACAAGTGATTGATGCTGATATTCAGGCTGCTTAAGACTCATTTTCCAGCTAAATGTCATCCCATATATACAGCATACTGCCAAACAACAGTTTAGATTATAATTTGTGTCTTGAAAAAGGAACAGTAGCTTTACTAATAACTAAATAGTACAGAGTATGTTGAATATACAGCATGAAATGTATGCATGTATAAAATGTTCAGTATTAGTGCAAAGATAAAAGTGTTTTGTTACATAAGTGAAATTTCTGCCATGAAACGATGTGTGCGTAGGTTGATAGATAGGACCAGACAGAATCTGCCGACATTTTTTGCTATTTCTGCGCATAATTTTGTTAAAAATCTGCAGATTTATGCTGAATAATTTTGGGAGTATCATAACTAAAACCTTAATATATGAAATAAAAAGTAATACCTTTTTAACTTGTATTTAATCTTCACATTGCAAATCTAATTAGATCCACTTTATTTGGTAAACAAAGCAAGTCACTCATATAATACATGTACTAAAAGACAGAAAATATTACTCTACAATCTGTATTGTAAATAAATCATAAACATGTTCATATTAGTCAATAATATTACTGAAATTAATGTAAAAATAATATATACATTTAGAATAAATATACATTTACACACATTTGCTCAAGTAATTAAACGATCAATGATGGCCTAAAAATCTGCAGAATTCTGCACGCGCAGATTCCGTGTAGGTCTACTGATAGGTTACCTAATCTGCTCCTGCATCATTAACTACATGGAGCTGGAGAATGGTTGCTGTCACGTCGGCAGCCAATGAGCTCCGCTTCATTTTACGCTGTTAAGCTGTGGCACATTTTCAGAGACCCTACTTCACCCCAGCTCCACCTGTGTTTAGATCTGCTAAAGGCGTTAGCAGATCTAAACATATTCATTCATTCATTCATTTTCTTTTCAGCTTAGTCCCTTTATTATTCCAGGGTCACCACAGCGGAATAAACTGCCAACTTATCCAGCACATGTTTTTTTACACAGCGGATGCCCTTCCAGCCACAACCCATCTCTGGGAAACATCCATACACACTCATTCACACTCATACACTACGGACAGTTTAGCTTACCCAATTCACCTGTACCACATGTGTTTGGACTGTGGGGGAAACCTGTGTGTGTGTTTGTGTGTGTGTGTGTGTGTGTGTGTGTGTGTGTGTGTGTGTGTGTATATATATATGTATGTATATATATATATATAACTTTATGAGAATTTAGGGATTCAATTTAATAATTTAATTTATTCCAAAGAGCATAATACAGGTAATTCTCAGATGTTACTCTCAGGACATTTCTATAGGATATTTGTTAATATATTATATTTGAAAAGGTTTATAATAATATATTCACTGAGAAATGCATACGAAATTTATTTTCAAAAGGGGCTGTATAAAAATTATAACTAGTTTTATAATAATTCATATAAAAATGAAGGTTATTTCATTGAATATTTATTCTCTGAATTGAAACATTGATACATATGTCTGAAATAATAATCTTCTTTCTTATTTTGACAAATTGTCATTTTATGCAAAGCTTGTTCTGGTTAGTTAGTCAACTTTATTTGTCCATGTAGGAAGATTTCATTTGTAGCATACACCCACAGAGACATCTGACAATTTTACATTTGGCATTTATATAAATAAATCATTTTTAAAAGCCCAAAGTACCATACTCAATGAGGTTAAGATGTGCTGACAGTGGTGACGTGTAGATGTTGTGGATGTTTTCAATGCATGCAGGTGAAATACAAACACCCATATTTGGTTGAAAGTTACCAAAACACACTTCATCTCACCTGACGTGTGTCACAGGCATCGCTGAGATTCATGTTCAGCGCTCAGCTTTGATTTAGAGCTCTGATCAAAGACCATCCGATCTGTATTTCATCCACGTCAAGGGTTCGCGAAACAGAAAATGTGTCTTCCTGCAAATAAAGACACAAAAACAACACAAAAGGTATGAAGTCTTATTTTTATGTTTCAAAAACAGAATTGTCATCATGGTGATATTTCGTTATAAAAAATAATCAGCTCAATTCAATCGCTGATAATTGTCAGGTAATTAAATTAGCGTAAATGTGAGCTATTTTTCAGAGCACAAATTGAATGAACCTTTAATGAGTGTAAGGAGCTTGTCAGAATAAAAGTGATAGATTACGAGGCTTCGTCAGTAATTATGTGAGCTCCCGTTGGTTCAGGGTTGTGAATTCATGATGGATTGATCTGTTCTTAGTCCATCATCACCTTCCACTTTTTTTTCCACACTTGAATTAATGCAGAAATATTGAAGCAATTAAAAATAACATAAATTGACAAATTATAAATTTCACTGGTCTAAAAATATATTTTTTTTTCATCAAAAAGTTGCTCGCAGGGTTCCCACTCTTTCCTAAACAGCAGATTCAAGGACTTTTTAAAGCATCTTTTTTATGTAGTGCCTCCAAAGTCCTTACTGTACTTAACATTTTACTTATGCTTAATATTTACATTAAAATATCTTAGTACTTTTCAACAATTTTGTTTAAAAAGATTTAAAAAGTCAGGCTTAATTCAATAGTGGTGATATTCAAATGCGGATTCTGAAATATTGATAAAATGTGCATTTTCTGTTAGTGTACAAGATTTAAATGTAATATTTTTAATGTAAGAATTTCTATAATACAGTGGGGGAAAAAAGTATTGAACACGTCAGCATTTTTCCTAGAAAACATATATTTTAAAGGTGCTGTTGACTTGACATTTTCCCAGATCCTAAGATGTTGGTAACAACTAAAGAAATCCATATTTGCAAAGAAAACAAATCTAATCAGTTTACAAATGAAGTTATGTGTAATAAAATGAAATGACACAGGGAAAAAGTATTGAACATGAAGAAAAGGAAGGTGTAGTTAGGCAGTGAAAGTCCAGACAGCAGCAGAAATCTCTCAGTAGTTCTTCAGCAACCCTCTGCCCTTCATCAGTGTATACGAACATTAGCTGCTTCAGTCCAACATCTACATTAGCAGAAGGATGAAAATGAAACCAGGGTGGACATTTCAGCAAGACAATGATCCAAAACACAGCCAAGAAAACTCTCAAATGCTTTCAGAGAAAGAAAATCAAGCTGTAGAATGGCCCAACCAATCACCTGACTCGAATCCAATAAAAAATACAAAATAAATTTCAGATTTGATAGATGAGACCCACAGAACCGTCAAGATTTTTACACTCACACCTGAGTAATGCATATGACTTCATTCCCCATAAAAGGCGTCTTTAAGCTGCCATCACCAAAAAAAGCCATTTGTTTGGGTTTTTACCAAAATCTACTTCAATTCCATGTCAACAGCTCCTTAAGAAACATTATTCACAGAAAAATAATATAACACGTTGAATATATTTCCCCTCCCACTGTAATTAAGTGCAAAACCATGAACAAATTTAATTTCAAATTTAATTCTAGCACTTTCAAGGACCTGCGTTTGTTTTAAAATACTTTCCAGGCCTTTAATCCATACATCTGAAATTCAAGTACTTTCAAGAAGCGTGGGAACCCTGTGTTTGCTAGTTTCTGTTTGGTGTTTGAAAAGAGTACTGAGAAATCATAAAAAGTGGCATTTGTTGCCAAGAAATGTAGTAAAAGTAGAGTAAAAGTATTTGCTCTGAACACTACACTGCAAAAATAGCTGTAAATTAGCAGTTTTCCCACATTTTGTAATTCATGTTTTTATGCTTTTGAATTGCTTTAAAAAACAGACTTTTATTGACATTTTTAATAGTCTGATGTGATATACTGTCTGTATTGGTGTTGTAAATTATGGTACATAAGACAAACTAAATATTATTGCTATTTTACACATGTATTTCTCTCTATATTATTTATTACACATTATATTATTTCAAACTACAAAAATGACAATAATAGTCACTTTGTTAAACTGTAGAGTTGAATTTTCATCATCAAGAGTCAACAGAGCAGAGATCAAGGTCCCATAATGCAATTCACAACCATAAACAATTGGAAAACATCTGTGAATCTGTGAGTAGAGGAAAAGTTTGTTTTATAAATACTACTTAAAGTATGAGTAAAATACTTCTAAAAGTAGTGAGCAGTCTGGATTATGCTATGGAGCTAGATTAGTCTCAATAATAATTCCTAAAAAAACTAACAAACAAAAAAAAACTGACAAACACATGCATAGCCAAATTCACATACATGAAATTAAGTTTGCATGCACAAAAAAAAAAAAAAATCATAAAAAAACAGAAGCTAAGAAAATCATTTTCCTGTGCAATTTTGCTACATGATAAACTAACGTGATTATCTGAAAGAATGCTTTAGGAATTTTTTAATCTTTAGGAACAGTGTTTTCACATAAAAATGGAAAACTTTTAATGTGTTGTGGCTTTTTTTACTTATTTTTTATTAAAGAATACATTGCATGAAGTACAATACATTGTAAAAGGCATGTTAGTTCATCAGTTTCATCATCGCTACATCATGGTTGTAAATGCATGTAAAAAAACACCCTTGGGACATATGAAAGAAAAAATAAAATAAAAATCGAAAGAAAGCGGCACGATAAGATGGATAAAGTGGACAAAGGAAGGATTGACCTTGTTCATGACAGTATGGCTTGTTATTGAAGTATTAAAGGCATGATTTTTTTTAAGTCGCGATGCATGTTATTTGTTCCCACACTACACTCCCAGTGCATGTGAAATTTTGCCATTTTTTTAACAAAAGTACATTTTGAGGGCAAACTTTTGAAAGTGCTGTTTTTTTTTTTACTATACTGCCATTTTCTTGTGTTTGATTATTACGTGCTCAGTCTATAGGCTCCAGTGAGTACCTGACAACCAAAACAACAATGACAGATACAGGACCGTATAAGTGCAGGCAGTGTTTCTGTGCTCAATCTGCATCAGCAACTACCAGCCGGGTACACTGAATACCACAGTTTGAGTAATTTTTGAGGACGCAAAACTTTTTTTTTGTTTATCACTTTACTGTGATGTAAAACTGACACTTGGAAAAACATTTACCTGGAATGGAAATTGCAGTTGAAGTCTTCGATTCATTATCCTGGGTTTTGGTGAACCTGCAGGATGAAATGGCCAAAAAGATTAAAAATCCAAATTGCACCACTTGCTTCTGCAAATGACACACCAGAGACTGTACACTATAAAAACCAAAGCCTTCTGAGGCTTTCAATTTTACATTAAGTTAAGCAAAAAGCCTTTTCAAAGGTTACTTTATTATTTATTTGAGATTAAGATTCTAGGCTATTGGTGTCTGGAGATTTGGATCAGAAATGCAATTAAATTCTACAGTCATGTCCAATAATTATCAAGACGCTTATGCCTTTGTGTGTCTTATGGCTCAGAGAAGAATATTGCTTGATTGGAAATCACATAAACCACCTTTAGTTTCACTCTGGTTTAGGGATGCTGTTTTGAAGATTGGAGAAAATTAAATACTCTCTTAGAGGATCCACTAAACCTTTTTATACAGTATGGAATCCAATGATGTCATACTTTGAAAAAGGTGTAACACTTCACCCAAACTAAAACTAATAGGGAAATTAAAAGGTCTATGCTTAAAATGATAATGCTATCAAACTCAATGGGCAAAAATTGATGTTAAATACTTCCTCACTGTACTATCAAAACTCTGTAGCTATGGAAATATTTAATTTATCTAATTATTTATTTCAGATTTTTTTAAGGGGATGGGGGTTGTTCATGAGGGGGAGAAATGTAATAAAAAAATTAAGTGGAGTCTTGTCAAATCTTTGTATGTATTATTTCACCTTGTTCTTCCTTAAATAAAAAAACTATCTAAAAAGGAATGCAATTAAATTCGAAAAACCTAAAGAATGAAAAGACTGAAAACGTAAGAATGTCATTTTTAACATAACATTTTCCATTTAAAATTAGAAAACAGAGGTTTTTGAGGTAAAAAGTCAGCTTTCCAGAACCTTTACCTTCTCTGTTGCTCCGTGCTTGAACAAGCTTAAAACCCTTACCTGTTTTTCTGAGACACAACAGAACTAAAAGAAACTACATTAAGAATGTCTTGATGGCAATGAGCCTTTCAGTTTTATATTAAGATAAGAAAAAGCCTTCAAAAAGGTTACTTTGTAATTCATTTGAGAGTTTAAAAATAGTTAAAACCTCATACTTGGATGCATTGTAGGCTTTTGGTGTCTTAAAATTTAGGATCAGAAATTTAATAAAATTCTAAAAATCTTTGTGGAAATGTATGAACATTTTAAGTCAATTTTGAGGTACAAAGTTGGCGTTCCAGAACCTTTCTCTGTTGCTCTGTGGTTGAACAAGCTTTAAACCTTCACCTGCTTTTCTGAGACCAACAGAACTGAAAGAAATGCCTCAAGAAGGTTACTTTGTTATTCATTTGAGATTAAAAATAAAACTCCATTGTAGGCAATTATCTGGAGATTTGGATCGGAAATTCTATTAAATTCTAAAAACCTGAAGAATAAAAAGCTTGTAATTTTTTATGTAAGGAAATATAACATTTAAAATATATATATATTCAGAAAATAGATGTTTTTGAGGTAAAAAGTCAGCTTTTTAGAACCTTTACCTTTTCTGTTGCTCTGTGGTTGTGCAAGCTTTAAACCTCCATCTGCTTTCCTGACACCAACAGAACTGAAAAAAAGCCTTTAAGAAGGTTACTTTGTTATTTCTTTGAGATTAAAAATGATTAAAACTTCATTGTAGGCTTTCAGTGTCTGGAAATCCAAAATCAGAAATTCAATTAAATTCTAAAAACCTTAAGAATAAAAAAGCTTGGTGAAAATGTAAAAAAGATTTTAAGTATATTTTGAGATAAAAAGTCAGTTTTCCAGAACCTTTACCTTCTCTGTTGGTCTGTGGTTTAACAAGCTTTAAACATCCACCTACTTTCCTGACACCATCAGAACTAAAAGAAACAACAAATGACTAAGCATTTACTTTTTCAACAGTATAACAATAAATAAAGGCACTTTCTGTACTGTAATAAACGTTACATTTTTATATTATTTTTAAAATCTGCTATTGCATACTGTACTTCACAAAAACTGTGATGCTTCTTCAAGGGATAGTCCAATTCTGTCATCATTTACTCATTCTCCACTTGTTCCAAACCTGTTTGCATTTATTTCTTTTGTTAAACACAAAGGGAGATATTCTGAAGAATGAAGATTTGAATCAGAAATTTTATTCAATTCAATAAACCTAAAGAACAAAAAGCTTGAAAACATAAGAAATGTCATTTTAAACATAACTTCGATAGAAATATTTAAAAAAAATTAGAAAATATATGTTTTGAGGTAAAAAGTTGGCTTTCCAAAACCTTTACCTTCTCTGTTGCTCTGTGGTTGAACAAGCTTTAAACTTTATGCTTGCTTTCCAGAGATCATCAGAACTGAAAGAAACACATTAAGAATGTCTTAATGATAAGGAGCTTTTCAGTTTTATATTAACTTAAGCAAAAAACACTAAAAGGTTACTTTGTTATTCATTTGAGATTATAAATAGTTAAAACTCCATTGTAGGCTATTGGTGTGTGGAGATTTGGATAAGAAATTCGATTCAGTTCTGAAAACCTAAAGAATAAAAAGCTTAAAAAAGAAAGAATATAAATTTTAGCATAATATTTTCAATGTAAGAAAATATAATATTAAAAGAATATTTAAAAGAATTAGAAAATAGATGTTTCTGAGGTAACAAATCAGCTTTCCAGAACCTTTACCTTCTCTGTCACTCTGTGGTTAAACAAGCTTCGGACCTTCACCTGCTTTCCAAAGACCAACAGAACTAAAAGAAATGACATTAATGTCTTAATGATCAGTTTTAGATTAAGTTAAACAATCGGTTTTTACATTAAGTTAAACAAAAAACCTTCAAAAATGTTACTTTGTTATTCATTTGAGATTAAAATTGTTAAAACCCCATATTTAGATTAATATAGGCTTTTGGTGTCTGGAAATTTAGGATCAGAAATTAAATTTTAATTCTAAAAACCTTAGAGATAAAAAGCTTGGTGGAAATGTAAAACACTTTTGAGTCATTTTGAGGTAGAAAGTCAGTTTTCCAGAACCTTTACCTTCCCTGTTGCTCTGTGGTTGAACAATCCACATTTAAACATTCACCTGCTTTACGGAGACCATCAGAATTGAAAGAAACAACAAATTACTGAATTATTTTATCTATAACCACAAACAAAGGCACTTTCTGTACTGTAATAATATTTTACTTTCATATTATTCTTGAAATCTGCTATTGCATACTGTAAACATTTGTGTCTCCTATTAGAAACTGTGAAGTTTCTTAAAGGGCTAGTTCACACAAACTTCTGTCATCATTTAATCATCCCCCACTTGTTCCAAACCTGTTTGCATTTCTTTCTTCTGTGAAACACACAGGAAGATATTCTTAAGAATGACAGTAAAAAAATTATAATAATACATTAACTTCCACATATAATATATATACATGATTATGGGTGTCAGTGACTGCTTTTCCCCCAACATTCTTCACAATATCTTGTTTTGTGTTTAAGGAAAGAAATTCATAAGACTTCAGTGTGACTAAATAGTGAGGACATTTTCTGCTTAGGGTGAACTGTTTCTTTAAGATATATTCATTTCTAGCTCTCCTGACCATAATGAGGATCTTCGTCTTCTTTTTAGGAAAAGGTTTAGAAGTTTTTCCTCAAGCTGTGTGGTTTGCCTATGCAGGATCTCAGTCTCTCTTTAAAGTTTCTGTGTTGGAGTGAAAGCTGTGATCCTCCAGTGGCAGCAGTGACAGACAGAGTGCTCATGTTACCTTGAGCTGCTCTGACCAAATAGAGTTTGAAGTCCCAGCAGTCCGTGCCACATTAAAACAGCATAAACCAAAGTGACGCATGCAGGTAACATTTACCAGCTTCGTCAGTGAGTCAAAGAGGCTTTCCCACTGAAACTATAGCCTGTAAGAAAATAAAATAATAGAAAAAATATAACAATAATTACAATAAAATTGAGAAAACAACACAAAGTCAAGTAAATAACTGATAGATTGGAAAACTGCCACAAAAAGTTCAGTCATTACAATGCATTTGTTAAATTTGAACCAGTTTAGCTTCTTAAAGAGATAGTTCACACAAAATTAAATGATCTCATCATTTACTGGCCCTCGTATGGTTTTATTATGGTATATTTTAAAGAATGAAGGTTTCTGGCACCCATTGACTTCTATAGTTAGAAAATAAATACTATTTAGGTTAATGGATGCCAGGTTTTGAACAAGTGAATACTAATGATACTTCCTTACAGTTACATAGCGCCAGTACCACCGCTCCCTATACGCAGAGTATGCAGGCTGTTTAGGGCCTCAGCTCCGGAGGGGGGCACCATCTCGGGCAGTTGCTCAAAAAAATGTAACATTTATTTAATAATATTAACATAAACTGAGTGTAAATAAAATATATATTGATAATATGTTGTTAAATACATTTAAAAAAATTCATTTTATGACGAACGCAAAAACAGACATGCAACGTAATTTTTTCTATGTACGCTCATACGTGCGGCGTGGTCCGGTCCACTTATCTGTGCGGCAGCTAGCAGCAAATATTTATAATTTATGCAAGTTGCAGCTCTACCCCCGGGAAGACAACAGCAGTCTGGAGCCGAGAAGAGGAAAAAAGTGCAAGATGAATCGTGTGCATCATATTCAGGTAACTTCTATGAATCTGGAAAACATTTTGCTTGTTCACTAGTGAGGCTAACGTTTAAACTTCGCCACAACTGCACCAAATCTGCCTTATTTGTTGTTGTTTACGTTCAGTTTTTTTTTTGCTTTGCTGCTCTGCATTGTGCTTAAACTATGACAGCACATGTTCTATGACTTTTGCCGTTTGCCCCTCTTCCCCATGTTGCTGATAAATACACACTCAATTATTTTATTAACTTGTGCAACACTTTACAATTCTGTTTGCACACCAGCTACATACACATGCTCTGCACAATTATTTCACTGTATGTATTATTTATTATTATATAGTTGTTATATTATTATATATTATATAATTCTTTGCAGTTGTTTGTTTTGTCTATTTCTATACATGTCTTATTGCTGCTGTTGTTATTGCTTGTATCACTGCAATGACAATAAAGTCTCTTTAGTCTTTAAATCGATGGGTTGGTGTGTTTTAGGCCGGTCTTTCATTTTTGTACATTAATACATGAAATAACAAAACTGACTCATTCTGTAATTTCTGAAAGATCAATAATATAAAATATTATATTATATAAAAGCATGCTAACCTAATATAATATAAAAGCATGAATTCATTAGTTTTTGTTTAAAAATACATTAATTTTAATACACTTTTTAATTCTTAAAAACCACTAATATCTTTGATTTATACTGACAGCTCAGTGTTTGTCACCATAGATTATAGTGCAAGTTAAATCCACATTTTGGTTATAGTTTAGACACATTATGAAGACTGCTTGACTGGCTTATTGTTTTAATAGTATTTCATGAGTTTTTCTCTAATTGACTAATTTCTTCTGTATTGTATATGGAGGTTCAATGCTGAAAATTGTCACAAAAGAAGGTGAGGTGGCCTGATCCAGCACTGCTCCAGAGGCACCAGCAGCAGCACAGGTACAGAGACAGGATGCAGCCCTGAGGACCGCCCATCTCTACAGGTACAGAGAGAGTTTTATTCCTTACCTTTTGTGAAGTTTGAAATTGGGAATGCTTCTGCAGAAGACATGTCAGTGTTTACTTTGATGTAAACTATTATTTTGTGAATGTTTAAGTATAATTTTGAGTGTTTAAATGCACATTTATCCATATAAATAAATAAATACATGTTTAAATACATATGTTTGTGTGTTTTTGTTCCTCTGTGGGGGAACCACAGTAAAATTTCGCATAGGGCACCCTTTTGGCCAGCAGCGGCCCTGCATAGCGCTTTTCTTGACACTCAAAGTGCTTTACACATTTTAGGGAGAAATCTCCTCCACCCCCAGTGTGCAGCATCCATATTGTGCAAAGTCACATACCAGCTGATTGGTGGAGAGGAGACAGAGTGATAAAGCCAATTATGTTATGAGGATGGTTAAGAGGTCATAATGGACAGAGGCCAGTGAGCAAATTTGGCCAGGATGCTGGGGTTAATCCCCTAATCTTTTTGCGAAGGACATCCTGGGATTTTTAATGACCACAGAGAGTCAGGATCTCGGTTTAACATCTCATCAAAAAGATGGTGCTCACTGAGCACTATAGAGTCCCCATCACTATACTGGGGCGTTAGGACCCACACAGACCGCAGGTTGAGCACCCACTGCTGGACTCACTAACACCACTTCTGACAGCAACCTAGCTTTCCCATGTGGTCTCCCATACTGACTGGGCGCAGCCCTACTTAGCTTCAGTGGGCGACCATATGAGAGTTGCAAGGGTAAGTAAATTATGGCAAAATTGAATAGTGATCCCTTTAATACACACTCCTGTGCCCCTAAACCTAATTCATCATTATACATCATTATAAAAAGTTTGTTTTCAGAATTTTTCACATAAACTTCAAAATGCAGGATGTACTAAACAGAATATCAACACATTCAATTAAATACATATAAAAATACACATACTGTATAAACAATATCAGAAATCTTGAATAGCTGTTTCTTTGCGGGCAATACAGGAATATAATGCTTAGCTTCATATTTAACGAATGTTTTTCACAAAAAATTTACATTTAAGAATATGAACTTTGATCATCAAAATAAATAATCGTAAAAGTGTGGGTCTGTTTATATCTAGTCTTCAATGGTGCCTAAACACCTTTCCACTGTAATAAGTGGAGCTGTTTCTTGAACAACTTACCTGTTGTTGTGACTTCACATATTTACGCCTTTTATTTAAACGTGATAAGAGCAGAAATACTGAAAAACTACATGTTCAGCAATCTGTCCCAATCAATTTAGCAAATATTATAAGTTTCTCCCTCAATTTTCTCATTTGATAATCTGCATAAGAGATACATCTGCGACTACCGGGCATGCGCACAACAATAAAACATATTTGCGTCACGTACAACAATAATTACCGATACTATTATTACTGTGAGAAGTAGGCTTAGGGGTAGACGTTAATAAAACACAGCTTAATGGAAAATTAAAGTAGTGTTAGAATTAAATAAGTGAAATAAAATTATCGTTACCTTCTGACAACAGCTGTATCCCAATCGTATTTACGTTAGGCCTACTTTTTCTTATAAAATACATTGCCTTAGTGGTAAAATACGTTCTCAATCGAGTCATTGTACTCAATCCATCCGAAGAAAGACTACATTTCTTAATATAAATGTTTAATTGGTATTTTACAAATTCTGCACCGTCTAAAAATGGTAAAGAATAAATTAAAATAACATCTAAATGTATGGTTTTACTCGACGACCCCACTCAATCACCCTTGCAACTGTCATCCAGAGATTACCTGAGTGTATATCGCCATCTGCCGCCTGCTTCATGATACTGCAACCACAGGTCAACAACATTTCAGAAGTCAAAGAAAATCCTCCAAAAACAGCAACAAATGAGATTTTATTTTCAAAAAATGGGTGTAATGAAAGCACTCTCAGACAAAAGAACCTATTTAAACACACTACAGTTGCATTACCACACATTGACTTGATCCAGTAAGCAATAAAACATTCCTAACAAGAAAAACAAGGGATAAAAAAAGAAACTCATTCAAAACGATGAGTTAAATTCAATAAATGTCAACTTTTTTTTTGTTAAACGAAGCTATTTGCCATGACAACAAATAAAACAAGAATAAAGCAGTAGAGATGCCAACAGCTTTAGCTCACTCAAGCATACACACAAGCTTTTATCCAAATGTGTGAATCCGAGATCCTAAAAGCACTGCACATCAGCTTAAGATTAGCTTGTGGACGTCTTATTACCATTTTCAACTATTTTTTTGTTCCCCTTGGCTTTGAAAACACTCGTTCTGTAAAACTTAAGTTCTTTGATGCTCTCCTGGATGTCGTCCAGCGCTCTGAAAATTCAAACAGACACAACATTATTCAAAGATTAGACAAAACTGTTCCTCCTTGGGTTAAAATATTTATGCAGGACATCAAAGGATCCCTTGCAATGCTAAATGTCATGTTGTGGAAGAAAAAAAACATCTGTGAGATGCACACTGACCTGTGCGATGATTTTTTTTGTGGCGCGAGACTGTACTCCTCTGGATACCATCGTCTGGAAAAACAAAATGAAACAAAGTAGAAAGTGCTTGTAAAACCAATTACTTTTGCTTAATTTCCCTGTTGAAAATTTACAATTGCTATTAAAAAAGTAAAACATATTTTTAAAAAATTAGCAACGTTTCCACACACAAGTCCTGATCAACTTTACTTGGCATAATAAATTGAAAGACTTTGCACATAAATTAACAGAATTATGACTAATATTCATGAATTAGAAGTATAAATAATAATTTAATACACAAATATTATTTTAAAAAGGGGTGGAAAAAAGCAATTTTGGGTTAGTTTCAAAAGGGCATTGATAACTACACAATACCAACACAAACTGTTAATTATGATTACTTGTTATTTCCTAAGAGTAAAAAAAAAGAAGAATTTTACCTTGATTTACAGGAGAAACCAACAAAAAAATTGCCTTAGAACACCATCTACTGTAAAAAAACAACTAGCCTAGAGCGTCATCTGCTGTTAGAAAAAAAACTAGCCTAGAGCACCATCTGCTGTAAAAACTAGCCTAGAGTGCCGCCTGCTGTTAAAAGAACTAGCCTAGAGCACCATCTGCTGCTAAAGATTTGCCTAGAACATCATCTGCCGGTAAAAATTTGCCTAGAGCAACATCTGCTGTTAAAAAATTAGCCAAGAATACTGTCTGCTGTAAAAAAAACTAGTCTAGAGCCCAGTCTGCTGTTAAATAAAACTAGCCTAGAGCGCCATCTGCTGGTAAAACCTAGCCTAGAGCGCCACCTGCTGTTAAAAAGTAGCCTAGAGCAACATCTGCTGTTAAAAATTGCCTAGGGCGCCATCTGCTGTTAAAAAAATAGCCTAGAGCAACATCTGCAGTTAAAAACTACAGTACGAGTGCCATCTGCTGTTAAAAAACTAGCCTAGAGCGCAGTCTGCTGTTAAAAACTAGCCTAGAGAGTCATCTGCTGTTA
>CAIGQZ010001492.1:26536064-26553630 GCA_903798205.1 Danio tinwini | reverse complement strand
AGAGCACCGTTTGCTGTAAAAAACTAACCAAGGGTCCCGCAAGCTGTTAAAAACACAACTAGAGCGGCATCTGCAGTTAAAAACACAACTAGAGCGGCATCTACTGTTAAAAAACTATCCATCTATTAATAATAACTAACCTTTAGAAACTAGCCTAGAGAGCCCTCTGCTGTAAAAACTAGACTAGAGCACCATCTGCTGTTAAAAATTAGCCTAGAGCACTATTTAGCACCATTTATTGTTAAAAACTAGCCTGGAGCAGCATCTGCTGTAGAAACTAGCCTAGAGAGCCCTCTGCTCGAAAAACTAGCCTAGAGCATCGTCTGCTGTTAAAAACTAGCCTAGAGCATCATCTGCTGATAAAAACGAGCGTAGAGTGCCGTCTGCTGCTAAACAATTAGCTCAGAATCGACTCAAGATAGAACAGCGATGTATATTGAAACTAATTCAACACTTGATTGTTTATTGCACAACATAAATAAAAACACATGATTTGGTCATCTGATTAAACCTCGATGGATAACCGTACCTGGAGAGCTCTTTAATGGTGCTCACGTCTATGATACGATAGTGCAGGTGGTGCATGAACTGAGGCATGTATTTATCCAGAAACTTCTTGTCAGCGTGAACGGAGTTCCCTGTGGATGAACAAACACACATACCGTGATTTCACACCTGCAACATGCAAGAGGATAACACTGACAGCAGTGTGGTAGTTTACCTGCGAGAGGACACACTCCGGGTGGCGTGTGCTGTCGAATGAAAGACAGAAACTCGTACTCTGCCTGCTGGAGAGTGATGTGACTGTCCCTGACTGCCTGCGTCAACCCTGACTGACACACCAAACACACAAACAAATCACAAGACAGACAACAGTTCGGGCAAACAGGACACACTCAGCAGGCGTATCAATTAGGACTGCGCAATATATGGTTTCAGCAGCGATATGACAATATAATCATTCCATCACAATCTCACGGCAATTCACAACTTTATTTAGTGGCTAATTCATATAAATTTGTACAATCTCATTCGTATAATTTAGTATGATTTGCTTATCACCAATGACGGTTGGGTTTAGGGGAGGGGTTTGGTGCCATGCCTCTTTTTTTAAATCGTACAGTTTCGTACAACTAAACTCATACGAAATCATAATATGAAACTGACAAAACGTAAAACGGTTACGTTTCTTCATGAGATCAGGCTGGATCATTCGAAACAGTCACATCGTAGGATATGCAATGTTGAGTCTGGATTATAATTTATCGTTTGCATGTGTTTTTGAAGCCTGTGACTATACGAGGATTTTTAAAAGCATTTAGGCATAAAAAATTGTACCTTCAATAACGATAATTTTTTTTAAATTATACAATTACTGTTTTTTATTGGTTTCAAAAACAGTTAACAATATATTGCAGAAATGTAGAGCATTAGAAAGAAACTGAGATGTTGTTACAATCTGCATAATACATTTTAAAGAAGGAAGAAAGAAGAAAAAAATATAAAAAAGTAAATAAAAAAAATAAAATAAAATAAAAAAGACACCAGAGGGAAAATTATACAAGGTTATACATTGAAAGCCATTTTTGACCATTAAAGGGCACCTAGGTTACCACTTTTTCCATATTTAATATAAGTCTTTTGTGTTTCCAGAATGTGTCTGTAAAGTTTCATCTCAAAACACCCATCAGATTTTTTATTATACCTGTCATAAGTTTCTATTTTGTAGCATTTAGCATCAGCTAGCGTTTTTTTGTGTACTGCGCCTTTAAGGCTAGTCCTTCACGCCCACCGCTTCCAGGTGCCTGGCAGCAGCTCCCTCGGCTGCGTCAGACAACAGACAAACACGAAGGAATAAGATCTCACATAATGTTTGTGAGGAAAAACTACAGTAAGAACTTTACCAATGAGTATTTGATGCATGTTGTGGAGTTGCAAGGATGAGTCACACACAATGTCGTTACAAAGTTCACGCACACACACAAATACACACGCGCACACACACAGCGCTGACAGGCACACACACAGACAGCACGCCTTTAGCGTTGCACTGTTTTTGTATGCAAATGTGACAGGATACAGGTTAATATCCACTGCTGTATGGATATCTGTTATGTTAATGTACAAAATAAACCTGATTTAACGTCCACAAACCGGGATTGAAGCGTCTTTTATAATTGTTCTGACACAGGGCTGTGTTGATGAAGTAAATGGCTGTAATTCATTACACACATGCACTGTTTTAAAACATTTTAAACTTGTCAAACTCACTCTTTATCACATTTGATGATGATTGATGATCCTAGTAAACTGAACAGACTTTTATTTATGGTTGCTTAGTGTGCGCACGTCCTGGTCCTGTGTCTGGTTGATATGATTATATACACGTTACGCATATACGTTAATATGCAGCTGTCAATCAATATTGGTGGGCGGGGGGACTGCACTCCTACGTCAAGTTGCGGTCGGTCTGAAAACCGCTCCAATTGGTCCACCGTTTTTATGTTGTTAAATTGAAAAAGAAGCACTGAGTGTGTTTATATCATCCCAATATGACGGTCTATACACTATACATACCCATATGTCAGTCCAAACAGCTTGAAAAGTAGATTTTTCCCCATAGGTGCCCATTAAAAACAAAATATTTGACTTATAGTCAATTAAAAAAAATAGTCAAAATTGGATTTAAACTTGTGAATAATAATAATAAAAACTAATTACCTATTATAATAAAAAGATTAACAGGGTGGTCCACTAAGATATATTTTAAACTTTAGTTGATGTGTAATGTAGCTGTGTGAACAATAACAACATCTTTGAATGTAAGACGCTCAAAGTTCAATGCAAAGGGAGACATTGACTTTTACAGAGTTAGTTTAGCAAAGCCTACAGTGAACGAACTTGGGGACTATAAAAAATACATCCAGGCTAGTGAGATCACAAGGGTTTTCGGTTACACGCATTCACCTTGCGCACACACCCTGGGCAGGGAAGGGGCGTGGCCAGAGCTATGTAATGTTATAGCAGATAAAGCTAAAATGCCGTTCAAACGCTGCTATTTCCACAGAGCTTGTTCTGTTTCTGTATTTGGGCTTCCAAAAGACATGACACAAAGAGAGACATGCTTACAGTTTAATTTTAATTATGTTCTAAAGAACTTAAAAAATAAATATAAATATATATATATATATATATAGCTAGCATTTGACAAAGGAGAACTTCCAGAATCTCTCTCAGTTCAGTGTTAGATTCAGCTAAAAACTCTGACGAAGCTGTGGATTGTGAGCCACAACCTGTAAGCATTTTTATTTGTTAAAATTGATCTATTACTTGCACAGATTCTAGCGTTAACAGTATGTTGTAGCGATGACGTAAACAAGGATATAAACAATGTGAAATGCTGTTTGGCACCACTAACAATTTAGCTGCAAATTCATATTTATCAGTCAAACGGCTGTAAACACCCACAATCTTTAGCAGCGCGTGCAATGTCTCTCTATTTGGTCGCTTTCCCTGCGTTCTACATCTCAAATGACAAACTCGCAAAAGATATGAGAACGTTTCATTTTACTTACACATGCTTATTCTGAATATATGTGAAGGACACTTGTCAGATTTTATTTTAGAGAGCAGGCGTGAGGTTCAGCTGTGTGCTCTTCATTTTTCTGTCTGATTTAGGCAGCTAACGCTGCTAACAGCTTCTCTGACTGACTGTGTTCACACAGCGCAAAAGCACACGCTTGTAGGGGAGTGACATGCAGCCAATCCACGAATCACAGCACATTATGTTAGCGGACCAATCAGAGCCTCTTGAGGGCGGGCCTTTTAGAGGAACTAGGAAATATGACAGCTGTTTTCATGTTAGCTGAGTAGCTGTATATAATCAAATTAATATTTATGAAAATATAACGTGATTTTCTACAAGTGAAGCATGAGCACACATTGCTTTGCATTTTATAAACACAACCAAGCCTTAAAAATACACTGTGGATCAACCCTTTAACAATGTACTGAATGCAAGATTTAGAGTTGTAATAGTTTCACACAAGTACATTCCCAAAAAAGATGAACAATGGTTTCTTCAGTCCCAAAATGTACATTTGTTTTAAATATCTCAAATTATTGTTCCTGAATACTGTTAGACTCAGAAAATTATCTTAAAAAAAAGTGTTTCAATCGTAACTTTTCTTTATTGTATTTATCTTTAACAATATTATGTTAATTTAATATTTATTAGACTTTATGCACATACACTTCCCAACAGAATCATCCCAATCAATCTAAAATTATACATTCTTTCCAAATAGGGAGTCAAGTCTTCTGGTGTTATTGTATTTAATTTGCAAAATAACGCAATGCTAGATTTTTCCAACATCATGCAGCCCTAGCATGAATCTGTACTCACTTTCCCATGATGCTCTTTGCACCAGTCTGACATGCCGTCAAGAAGATCGTCTGGTTGGTTAATGATCAGGTTTGGCCCCTAGTAAGCATGAGCAATGACAGTTTAAATCGGTGTAAGAGACATCAGAAAAAAATAAAGTTCAAAAGTCATTCACAAACACGGTCTATGCAGGTTTCAAGTCAAATTGAACACTTTAAAACTACTTTGAATGAAATTTCAGATTCGCACATGGATAAATGCTATTTTTTCTAATGCCAAAATAAAATAGGATCATGCCTTGATTTTTTACTATTTATTTCGGACAGTTAGGTCTGACTTTGCGTAGACAAAACAGAAAACAAGTCTTGTCACTCAACAGAAATAACATCCAGTATAGAATATAAAGTCATGGTGCAGTGGAAAAAGAATAAATATTGAGTATGATTCTCATGAGATTGGAGGACTACATCCATACATCTCTGCAATGACTCAAATAACTTATTAATAAAGTCATCTGGAATGACTTTCTAGCGTTCTTGCAGGACTCCCAGAGTTCATCAAGACTCTTTAGATTCATTTTCAATGCCTCCATCTTACCCCAGACATGCTCAATAATGTTCATGTCTGGTGACTGGACTGGCCAATCCTGGAGCACCATGACATTCTTTGCTTCCAGAAACATTGATGTGGAGGTTGAAGTACAATAAGAAGTGCTATCCTGCTGAAGAATTTGCCCTCTCCTGTGGTTTGTAATGTAATGGGCACAGCACAAATGTCTTAATACCTTAGGCTGTTGATGTTGTCATCCACTCTGCAGATCTCTCGCACGCCCCCATACTGAATGTAACCCCAAACCATGATTTTTCCTTCACCAAACTTCACTGATTTCTGTGAGAATCTTGGATCCATGTGGGTTCCAGTGGGTCTTCTGCAGTATTTGTGATGATTGGGATGCAGTTCAACATATGATTCTTCGGAAAAATCTTCAGACACTTTTCCAAATGATCAACTAGAAGTTATTATTTGTTTCTCTTAGAACCGTGATCAACGACAAGACTTTTGTCAGGCAGTGTATAAAATATTTCATGTTTTGCAGTAAACCTGAAATATTTTAGCTTCTATTGATATAAAAACACCAACTTTAAGTTATATTTCTCCGTCAATTTTAATTCAATGATGTTGTTTGCAATTCTTCATGTCACTGAAGTTCTTTCACCATTAAAGCTGTTATGTTCACAGTCAGCAAATAAACTTTTACAATTAATTTTACCTACAACTGGTTATTTTAAACTGTAGAGAGTTCTGAGTCTAATACATTTCATGCAATTAATGACTCTTGAATTTCAACACCTCTGAATCTATAAATCAGTTCTTTCAAAATCGACTCTCTGCCCTATGTCTCGCCATCATGAAAGAACAAAGGATTCCTAATGAACATTTCATTTGGCCAGTGAGTGTTTAATTCTTCACGTATTCTCAAATTCACATTTATGCTTTTACACCTCAGTGGTATTAAACTTGTTGTGCTTCTTTAATAAACTTATAGTCAGTGTTAATAGTTAATAATAATACTTTGATCCCCCTTAAAACTAACAAACATGAACTAAAATCCACATCTCCTCATGCTGACTGTTTGGCATTTGTGCAGTTACACTTTTGTACCATGAAAAATGTATCACTTACTTCTGCAATGACGTTCAGGTCAGAGTCTGTAACAATGCAGGCCATTTCAATAATCTGGTCCTTTTCGATATCCAGTCCTGTCATCTGGAACAGGAAGTACAATGATAGGGTTATGCACAACTAGAAAAGGTTGTTGCTAGATCATATACGTTTGCGGTCGGAAGTTAACGAGAATTATTTATGTTTTTTTATGAAATTTCTGATTTATTGTATTTTATTATCGTCTACCCCCACCCCAACCCTAAACCCCGGTTGGTCACAGAAGCGTAAAACAGTAGTTGTACCGAGTACTATTTATTTTATCTTATCTATTAAATTACCCAATAAATGTAATTTAACCTCTACCCCCACCCCAACCCTAAACCCAACCATCACAGTACTGTAAAAAAAGATTATTGTTATACAGTGTCATAAAAAAATGCCGCTATATTAATGTGCATATTGCACTTCCGGCCGGCCGCATATCCGATCTAGACTTTACCACTAAAAAATCTTCTTTTATTTAACTGCACAATCAACATGAGGACACCATTTGCAAAGAGTTCCTGTTTAACAACTCCTGTGTAGGGCAGATGCCAAATGAGATTGTGCTTGTTGTTCGAGTTTTGCTTATAGTTTAAAATTGTATTTTCACTGGTATAGGCCTTTATCAGGCCAAGGGGTTACCAATCAAACCTAGCCCTTGGGAAAATTTGGGAACATTTAGGTTCTTGAGGAATGTTGATTAATGTCCCTTGTTGTAAAATAAAAATATTGAAAATAAAGTGGAAAAAGTTCTTTTAATTTTATATTTGACTTTTCCAAAAGCCCTTTATACTGTAATTTTATCACATTCAAACCAAACCAATTTGGAGATGGAGATTTGTTTCACAACAATTTTTTTTAAGAAACACAATTACTGCTATTAATCAGTCCTAAACCCAATTCTATTTTTGTACCCCTACCCCTTGGCCCTTACAGAGTGTGAAGGGGAAGGGCTTTCAAATTTACCCCTAAAAAAAATGGGACAGCACTACAGCACTTGCACACATCATCGCGATCTCATGCTTGATATGAGATCAGACGATTGCGACTGCTGTAGTTATTCCAGTTGCTTTTTTTATCTTTAAGAAATCACTGAAGGCATATATTATGTTATCATAACGATCTAATGTGGCTATAAGATCATAACTATACTGTGCATTTACACAGTGGCCATATTCATCAATGTAAACACACCAAAAACAACATTAACATTATAGCAGCCACTGTAAAAATGTTCATTCCCAGCCACTAGACTCTTCTGACAAGGTATTCAAGTGTAACAGAGTGTCAGAATGTTGTTGGACCGCTATACTAGTTATTATTATGTATTACAGATAGCGAAATTTTGCGGTTTTTAATTTAGCGTTTTTTTTTTTTTAAAAGAGCTTTTATCACGAACACGGTTATGAATATATTAAAACATGTGCTTGTTTGTTGTAAAAAATTGTAATAATGACAAAAAATACTAATTTGTGGATCTCCTTAAATCCAGGTGCAGCTATCCTGCTGTTTTCTGGGAAATTTTCTTACCCCTTGGTTTTGAGTATGGTGCTAAAAAATCTTGTGCAACAAAAGCAATTTTTGTTTATACAGTTTGAGGCAATTATATAAAATGCTCATTGATTGATAAGGATACATTAGTCACTGAATATGATATAGACCTAATATTTTTCAACAAATAACACTGAGTGTCTGTCACCTAATTTAATGAACAAAATGTTATAGATATATGTTTTAGAAATAATGATCTGAGTGTCTATCACTTAATTCAACAAAAATAACAAAACAACCTACATTTATGTTAATATATTTAATAAATAGTGAAACGAGTGGAATGCAAATTCAAGAAACCGCACTGTCATGAAAGGAGCATTTTTAGAAATATTTCACATATGGTGAGATGTCAAATTGAAAGGGTACCTTTTTTACAGAAATTTTAAAGATATTAAGAATTACGTAGGATAAAATTATAGACAATATTATATTTGAGTTATTGAGAATGTCAAATATGAAACACTTTGAAATATGCAGATTAGAACATTTGTTAAAAAAAATAAAATAAAAAAAACAAGCAGTTCATCTGATGATTTTACTAATCTAAGGCCTCGTTTACACTAATGCGTTTTCGTTTTAAAAAAGCATAAGTTTCGCTACGGTTACGCCATTCGTCCACACTACGCCTGAGTTTTTGAGCCCCAAAAACGGAGCGTTTTAAAAAAGCTGGAGAGGCCGTTTTCATTCTAAAAGGCTGCTGCTCCGTCTCAGTGTGGACGGGGGAAAACGGAGACATCTGAAAATGGAGGCGTGGCTGCTGAGATTCGCTACCTGATTGGGGCTTTTGGGTAATTGCGTATCCTTCCCTTATTCGTCGAGCCCCTATCACATGACTATAACGCTACCGGAAGACGGCAGACCAGCCTTCATTGTAAACAACAACATGGACACAGAAATGGGAGCGTTGTTTGCACTATTGTACGTTTTAGGCGCCATTGTGCAGTTAAACTCTGCCTTTTTTACTACAGCAGCTGCATATATTTGCAAGAGGCAAGCTATTGTTCGAGCCCTCGCTAATCGCTCACGTTCATCGTTCAATCAGCGTTTGTTGACTAACAATAACCAAATGCCGAGCGAGACACATGCTTCCTGTTTATACTTGGACGCGCATGCCCAGAATGCGCGAATGGTCACGTGATATACGTTTTTGGTGAAGTAGTGTGGACGAAGATATGTTTAAAAACGCTAGATAAAACGCTAGTGTGGTCGCGGATCGTTTTTGAGCTAAAACTCCATTTCAAAACAAAAATGCATTAGTGTAAACGGGGCCTGAATCAAATGTTTTTAAAAAAAATGCTATGCCGATCTCAGGTCTAAAAGGGATGCTATTACCATTTATAACCTTTTACGTACCATTAGTTATTGTATACACTACCCGACAAAAGTCTTGTCGTCTATCCAAGTTTAAGGATCAACAAATAATAACTTGACTTCTAGTTGATCATTTGGTATCGGAAGTGGCTTATATGAAAGGCAAAGGCCTCTAGATTACACTTATTTTACCAAAATAATTATATTCATCATTGCTTTGATTTTTAATTATTTAATTAGGACAGTAAGGTCAGACTAAGCTTAGACAAAAGTCTTGTCACTTAACATAAATAATGTCCAGTATAGAATATAAAGTCATGCTGCAGTGGAAAAATAATGAATATTGTGTCTGACTCCTATGAGCTTGGAGGACTGCATCCATACATCTCTGCAATGACTCAAATCACTTATTAATAAAGTCATCTGGAACGGCAAAGAAAGTGTTCTTGCAGGACTCCCAGAGTTCATCAAGATTCCTTGGATTCATCTTCAATGTCTCCTCCATCTTACCCCAGACATGCTCAATAATGTTCATGTCTGATGACTGGACTGGACAATTCGAGATGATTTTTGTGAGAATCTTGGGTCCATGCGGGTTCCAGTAGGTCTTCTGCAGTATTTGTGATGATTGGGATGCAGTTCAACAGATGATTCATCAGAAAAATCTACCTTCTGCCACTTTTCCAAATGACCAACTAGAAATCAAGTCATTATTTGTTGTTTTTACAACTAGTATTGACGACAAGACTTTTGTCAGGTAATCTACAAAGCTGTATGGGTAAAGTTGGTAATTCGAACTTTCTCCTTAATAATATAATTTCAGAAAAGTATTCTCTGCTAATTCTAAATAATGTTAGGGAAGTCATGTTAGCAGCCAATGACTATCAAAATACAACATTTTTCACAGTCAATAAAATAGTAATAATGTTGTTTTGAAGTCATATTTACATACGATTTCACACCGAATGTTCAAAGTAGCATTTTAAACAATATTGGGGCTGTGTCAAGTTATCACTGCTCAAAAATGAATGAATATGCAAATATAAAACTATTTTAACTCAATTCCAAAGCTTATGCAAATTCATTCAGTGTCAACTTCCTGTCAAACAGTGATTTTCAAATTGAGAAAGGGCTGCACGATATTGGGAAAATCTGACATAGCCATATTTTGCATTTCTGCGATATATATTGCGATGCGAATACAGCTTTAATTAAAAAGAATTCTTCATTTTAGATCGATTGTGGTGATTTTGCAGGGGATTGGATCTCTAATAATATATAACAAATAACTTACAAGCATAGATACATAAAATATAGCAAAGATAAAGGTGAATTATAGTTTTCTGTATAGTCTAACAGTATTCAGGTACAGATATTGAACAATCAACACTGCATAGTCTTTATATATGTATATAATGCAATTATTAAAGCTTCAAACATTATCATTTCTTGTGGCCGGATGTTTTAAACTCTGAAATGTTCACACAGTCACAGACCTTAAAGGGATAGTTCACTTAAAAATTCACTTGTTTTTTCACTTGTTTCAACCGTTTATGAGTTATTAAAATATCTTCTTTTAGTGTTCAACATAAAAAAAATAAACTCATAAACGTTTGAAAATAGAGGATAAAGTAACATTTTTTAGGTAAACTACCATTTTCACGCCATTATGTATTGACTCTAATCAACTATAAACCCAATTCAACATTAAAGATCTTGCGATTGCGGATGCACACATTGCGATATCGAGGCTGAAACGATATATCGTGCAGCCTTAAATTGAGGTAAAGTTGGTTTTATATTCGCACATTCAGACTTTCTCCTTAATATAATTTCATAAAAGTATTCTTAGCTAATTCTAAACAGGTAAACCATATTAGCAGCCATTGACTATTAAAGTAAAACATTGCTCACAGTCAATTAAATAAAGCTAATGCTGTTTTAACCTTCCTGTTGTGTTCGGGTCAAATCTGACCGATTTACAACTTAAAACACTCATAAATATTAGAGGTGTGAACCTACACTGGTCTCACTGTTCGGTTTGGTTACCATTATCATGCCATCTATTTGGTTCAATTCGATATCTCGGTGCATTGACGATTCTTTCCATACACAGTTTTATATTTTCTTCACAGCACAGCAATTCTTGTATTAAAATGTATAAATATATTTATATACTATTTGTAAAACAATTTTTGTCCTTTAATACAAACTGTCAGATATATAAACTGTACCTTTAAACAACACAAGCATTTATAGCAAATAAACAAATATAAATATCCCGCTCGCTTTCTGAGCCTTGTCTACCAAGTTCTTTCTTACACCCCTTTGATTGGTCACGCGCTCAACAGAAAGGGCTGCGATTGGCTCTTACAGGCTGGCGCTCTTCACAGATGCACTCATAGGCCACAGTGAGAGACAGAGAGAAATGGAGATTACTTTCATTCTCTTAATTGCTGTGAAATAGGGGCTTTTGCTGAAAGTGTCAGTGAAACAGTGTTCAGCAAACACACACGCAGTGAAATTGTGCACAGTTTCTGAGTTTTTACATAGTTGGAGTGTTGTAAATACTCGCTCTCGCCTCCCTCATAATAGTATGCTACGGCGACATAGCGCATGTGAGATAAATGACGTCAGTACATAATAACCGGTTATGATTATTACTGAACCGATATCGAATTGTCCGCGTCTGCATCGCGGTGCACAGAGGAAACAATTCATTTTGACACCCCTAATAAATATTGTGTTTTGCATCTGATTGCCTCAAGGCCTTATGATATCCTCCACACTATGCACATGAACATATAAAAGTGATGATCACCTCTTTCATTGAATTTTGAGTGTTTTAATTAACCTTGTTACACCTGTGGTGTTCCCGGTCAAAATTGACCGCCATAGGAATGAATGGGTATCAAGACTATACTCATCCATCAGACAGAAAACATCCCCATATACACCACCTCAACTCACTCACTCACACACATATTAGACTGAACAATGTCTTTTGCAGGTACACATCTCTTTTACATGTTTATGTGCCATCTTCAGCCTGATCTCACAAGAAAATGTAACTATTTTATGTTTTGTCAGTTTAGTGGCTAATTCGTTCGAGTTCAGTTGTACGAAAATGTACGATTTTTAAGAGGCGTGGTACCCAACCCAACTCTACTAAACCTAATCCATTAGGGATAAGCAAATCGTACTAAATTGTACAAATGAGATCGTATGAATTTATACAAATTAGCCACTAAATCAGTAAGCCATAAATTGCCATGAGATAGTGTTGTATCCTCAGGCGTGACTCAACTTCCTGATAAAACAATGTATCATATCTGCACACAGACTAGACAGTAGAGCTGCACGATTCTGGCTAAAATGAGAATCGCATTTTTTTTTGCTTAAAATAAAGATCATGATTGTCTCATGATTCTGTAGATGGATGTAAAATAAAGGTTAATATAAGTAGCCTATTACTATTTTTATTTCAGAATACTATTCATAATTCTGATGTTGAATTATTAGGTTTGAGACATGTGCTTGCAATTTGTCATTGACAACATTGTTAGACCATTTTTTTTCTACTGGTAAAATCAGACATTTGTCATTATCATATACCCTCTTGCATTAAATAGGCTAGAGTAGCTATTCTGACACTGTTAAACATTTATTCTCATGCACAACACTCCGTGTTCGCTATGAAAGAAAAACATATCATATGCTTGTCGTAATCATAACTCTAAAATGCGATATGATCATTTGAATGATGTGCATGGTTTCGGTTTCTTTTTCACGGTGCGTGTGCGGTTCATACATCCCGCACGGCTCCCAAACGATCACTCTGTGCCACAAACTGAACGTTATTTACAACTTTATTACCTGTTATTCACAGCCTATGCAGGCCTAAGGTAGGCGTCATTCACAGGCGCTTACCCGCCCTCTCTGTAGTAACAGCTCACAGTCAGCTCATGTCACGTGTGTTTTCGCGGCTGCGAATACATCATTACATGCAGACAGAAATGACATTTTTGGTTGAGTTATACCTTATAAATACAGTATGTGACTCTTTCAACACCATTTGGAGGTGTACACGTTGCTGAGCAATGTATGTAAAACAACGTGAAGACTTGTGTGGCCGCCTTTATGCTTCTCTCCTAAACTTGAAAATATGATTGGCAGAATCGTATAAATGCTGGATTAAGATCATCTAGGGGGTCGAATCGAGATCGCGATATTTTTATGATTAATCGTGCAGCTCTACTAGACAGGTTTCTTTCATTCATTCTTTATCAAAATTACTAATGGCTCGTTTCCACTGACTGGTACGGTATGGGTCGATACGCTTTTATGGCCGTTTCCACTGTCAAAAGGCATACCGAATCGAACCGTACCATGCCACTTTTTCGGCACCCTTTCAAAAGGGTACCAAACTCGAGAAACGGTACCAAAAGGGTTCCAAAGGCGGAGCCAGCTGAACGCTATTGGTTTACAGATACGTCACAAGCTCACACAACAAGCCAGAATGAAAACAAAGGAGCCGCCATGTTTTCATACACAGCCGAGAGACTATATATCCATATAATAACATATAATAACGAGCCCTGTTCGATCTGGGCTCAAATGAACATTGTCGTCGTCTTGATGAACAGCCACAAAGCCAAAAAGAAGAGCAGATTTTACCCTGTGCCCTGTAATTTTTTACGAGCCAGTCTGAAGTGCGAGCGATTTTTATGCGTGCGCTAGTTGCGTTTCTTTATTTGAAATATCAAACTTGAGCTGATGATCATAACGTGCGCTTGATTATTGACGTGCTTTTGAAATCTGATCCTGTCAGAAACTGACAAACGCGAGAGTGACGCACCAAAAAACAAAAGAAGCCAGAAAACAATGGAGCACATTATTTTTTCAGCAAACGTCAACAAACTGCCATGTTTAACCATCACCTTTTGGACTATTATGAACTTGGAATGATGGAATTACTTTCTAACAAGAGGCTACACGTGCTGCTGAAGATTACAGACACATTTAATCATGAGAGGTCTGCACTGACTGGGCTCTATTTCCTGCTGTTTTGAACCTTAATAAGGACTAAATGTATGCTGTGTGTAGTTTTTTCTGTAAGTGGTAACATATCGGAGACTGTAAGGGTCTGTATATGTTCATATATGTTGCATTTATTTATTTATTTTATATAATTGCAGACGTTACAGTAGGCTATTTTGCACTGTCATTGATTTGCTGTTATAATCAACTCATGTTCATAGTAAAGTTAGTAATAAACATTTATACACCAGTATTTATGTGTGTAAAGCATCTGTTTTGTGAGAAGTGCTTCTCATATGGTATGTGAGCGACCCGTACAGCTTTACTGTAGACATTTTCTTGAGCGAAAATGACGTTGACTGCAACTTTCTGTCGTACACCACGCCCACCAAAAGAGTACCATTGGTACCCTTTTAGCAGTGGAAATGCAAGCCTGATAAAGGTGACCGTACCGACCCGTACCGTACTGTACCAGTCAGTGGAAACGAGCCATAAGGTATAACTAGTGCTAGTTCATGCTCCATGCATGCGTCCATGCTCACCATCTATACCCTCAGTCACTATTCCCTACATTAGTACACTAACATAGTCCAATTGAAACTGAATGAAAATTGGAGCACTGAGTACACATGAAAGTATACTGTTTTGTTTGTGCTTTGCTGAAAGAAAATCGAAAAATAATTCATATTGATTACAATTTCAATTTCTTTGGTCAGACCCTGTTATAGTTATTTTAGGGAGCTGTCTATTAGTTCTGAAACATATTATTTTGGTTTCTTTCATCTATTGTTCATTTTGTAATACATTTTAGTGCCTATTTTTAGTTTCACTGCAGTTGTTTTATGTCTAATTCTATAAATTCATGTTTAACACTACTTTAAGACATTGTACATAGCTAAAAGATGTTAAATAAAAAATTGGTGGTGAAAAATGTTTTTTGTGCTAATATAAGAGAAGTTAAAACAGACCGGTCAGTTTTAACCGGGAACACTAAAGTAAGGGGTGGGATGTGAACACGACACAAGGGTTAAAGTCATGTTTACATGCCATTTCAGACAGAATATTCAGTGACTTATAATATATGGATCATGTCAACTTGTTACTGTTCAAACAATAACGAATGTGCTAATATAAAACCAGCCTTACCTCAATTACAAAGCTTATGCACATTCATTCTATCAAGCAGTGATTCTCAACCATGCGCGTTTATATCAAATACTGTTTCTGTTAAATCACCATCTTGAACGCAGAATCAATAAAATGATGTAAAATTGAAGTATTGCGTCGTTTGTTGTGTTAATTATCCGCTGTTTACCTCCAGATCCACCCAGACCATCCGTTGAGCTTCGGACTGGGACATCTTCCTGCTGGGAGCTCGTCTTCTTGACATCAAACCCTTGGCGAGCACAGAGCTACATGGACTGAAGTGAGAAAAGTTGTGGGCTGGAAACACAGGTGAGCAAAGTTTAACCTGTTGCGAAAACACACAGACTCGAGTCGAGGCTCTGAATGCAGAAACACACGGAACCGCTCTCCACATGTGTGCCGCTCGCTCGCTGCCGTCTTGCAAACACAAGTGCCGTAAATAGTAGTGCGGCGCAACAGTGCAGGCAGATTAGCGGCAGACTGATAGATTGGAGTCGATTTCAAAATTTGGCATATTGTTAATTTGCTCATTATATATGGAAAATTATTTATTCATAAATGTAAATGGGCAGTAAAAAAACGAATTTTACTCACTTTAAAGTAGAAATAAGTCATTACCTATGCACAATAAAAGAAACAAAAAATGCCAAAGCAAAAAGAACTGCTAATTATTTTAAAGCCTTAAATTTTGTCTTTGAATAATTGTAATTTTTTTTCTCTTTTTTTTATATTGTATTTATTTTGATGTCAATATAATGTTGTTATTGCCCTTGTATGTTCCATGTTCTAAAATTGCAATAAAAAAAAATAAAGACTGATAGATTGGTGACATAGATATATACAGTGGATGTCACCTACCCTACTGTTGTCTATTAGAAGAAATGCGTCAATAGAGCCGCCATTTTAGTACAGGGTAGCGCTCCTTTGAAATGAATGCGGGACCAAGGTGCAGTGGAGGACTGTGGCCATCCAAAGCCAGAGAAATACACATATACACATGTATCTATGATCGGGAGTTTTCCCCGGTGGTCCCTATGCAAATATTTTTTTAAATTATGAAATATTATAATTTTACATCATTTTTCTACATTGATGGATGTGACCGCACGGGCATTCCTGACAAAGAGTGAGTGTTTGTGTGCATGGAAATGCATTACCCTCCTTCCCTGTTTAATTTGATCTAATCCATGTCTCCTGCTTTCACTTCTCATTCTGACGGAGGAGCGATTCGTTTGTGAATGAATCTCCATTATGAACGACTCGTTACTCGACAGTAATACAAGTTTCTGGCAGCACAGCGTCGTCTTGTCATATTTCATAACATTGTTTGCTTATTTTATTCAACAAAACTAGCATAAGCTTAGAATTTAGTGCGAGTTGGTGCTACTTAAGAGACTGTATTATCATCAATAACATTACTTGTTAAGCACAAAAGTTCATAACATACAAAAACATTAAAAACTTACCTATGAAATGTGATGACTTTGTGCTTTTTTTTCTTTGTTTGCTCGTTACCACACCCGTGCACAGCACCTAAGTCCAGCATCTTCACATTGGCACACTGTATTGACTAGTGCAGTTGAATGACGTTTGTCCTAGGAGCACTGTACCAATGTGGCGGCGCTATTGACGCATGCTCAGGGTCCCTATGTGATATCTAGTGTATATATATATGGATTGGTGAACTGCATGTAAACAGATTATGCGATCATTGGTTAACTCCGCTACTAAATGTGATGATAAAGTTTAGAGTTGTAAAACATATCTTATGGAAGATTTTGTTAATTATTTTGGTCAATTTTATTAAAATATTTTTTGCATGATAGTGTAAAGTATAATTAATAATAGTATGAGTAAAACTAATTTGTTTACTGTGTATAAATATATAAAACAGCAATGGATTTATTTAAATAATAAATAAATATACAAATAAAAATTGTAAATAATATATATATGCTATATATACCTATGCTAGTATTTACTATGTCTATTTACTACATAAATACTTTACTTAATTTATTATGGCTTCTAGATACATAAAATCACTAATAAGGAAAAAATGATTTTGTACAGGCAATAACATGGGACATTGTTTTGACAAATATATGTTATTGTTAAATTTATTTTCTCAAAAATCCCTGGCTAATAGATTAGAAAATAACATGAAACCTTTCATAACCTTTAAACTAAAATGAAATTAAAATCTACAGTTGAAGTCAGAATTATTAGCCCCCCTGTTTATTTCTTTCCCCAATTTCTGTTTACAGAGAGATTTTTTTTTCAACACATTTCTAAACATAATAGTTTTAATAACTCATCTCTAATAACTGATTTATTTTATCTTTGTCATGATGACAGAGATAAAATAAATCAGTTATTAGAGATGAGTTATTAAAACTATTATGTTTAGAAATGTGTTGAAAA
>CAIGQZ010001492.1:26491528-26521064 GCA_903798205.1 Danio tinwini | reverse complement strand
TAATGTGTGTGTGTGTGTGTGTGTGTGTGTGTGTGTGTGTGTGTGTGTGTGTGTGTTTGTGATTGTACTGATCGTCTGTCAAGCTGTCTGTGTTCACACTGTGGGCCAGTGTTTCTTGCACGGCTTTTCGTGAGCGTTTCTCCCCCCCTGTTGAATCTTCAGCTCCTAAAATTCATACTTCACCTGAGCTGTCTGCATTCAGTGTGATGCAATAATAAGACGTCTACTGCGAAATAATGGCTAGAAGCATCGTTCTAATGAGTTGCCATTGCAGGCTGTATATAAACAAACACACAATGTGATCAGTGTAGTCTGAAATAGCGTTAAAGGGACAGTTCATTTTGAAATAGAAATGCACTTATCACTTACTCTCCTAAAAATGCACTTATCATTTACTCATTATGAATTCCTATTGTATGCGGTTAAAAATATCCGTAAACTAGCAATTCTGTATGTTTTGTGAGTCATGTTTTTATTTTTCGCTGTTTATTTATGCATTTGAAACGCATTATGAAACCTTGATATGTCCATAATGAGTTGCAGGCTGTACATAAACAAACACACAATGTGATCAGTGTGGTCTGAAATAGTGTAAAGGGACAGTTCACTCTGAAATAAAAATGTACTTCAAGAGTTCACACTTAGATATTGCTCAAATGAGATAGCAGGTTTGGCATGCTGTCCCGGGAGAGAACCCTGAGCTCGGAGACAGATGAGCCCAAGGTTCCTGCCTGGTCAATGAGCGTTAGGAGGGATACGAGATCAAGTGCTCCCTTAAACTTAGGTAAATTTCTGGTATGTAATGTATGTATGCGTTAAGTGCTTATGACTGTATTACAATGCATTATTTATTTATTTATTTATATTTTTTTTATATACTGTTGGAGGAAACCGGAGGACCCGGAGAAAACCCACGCAGACACGGGGAGAACATGCAAACTCTGCGCAGGGAGTGGCTCGATTATGATTTGAACCTGTGGCATTCTGCTGCGAGGCATCTGCACTATCCACTGAGCCACCGTGTTGCCCGATCATAAAAGAGGAGGAGGGAAGGATAGTGGGGGGGGGTGTAGGGTTTTCCAAAAAACGAAGATAATGAATGGAGTTTAGGAAGGGTAATTATAGTAGTTTTGGAATGATCTGATAGGCTAGCTAATGATTAGCGATGAGAATCAGCTGTAGTTGATCATATCACGTGCTCCTCTGGAAATTACTTTGTAAAACTTCATTTATCATTTACTCTCCTATAAGTGCTTCTAAAGCTTTATGAATTCCTATTGTACACAGTTAAAAATATCCATAAACTAGCCATTCTGTATGTTTTGTGAGTCATGTTTTTATTTTTCGCTGTTTATTTATGCATTTGAAACGCATTATGAAACCTTGATCTTTCTTCGGACAACTTTTAACCTTAAAAAGTTGGAGAAAGTGATTTTAATGAATTAAAGTGCTTTATTGTTGGGGTTTGTGTTGTATATTACGCTACAACAACCTTGCAGTAAACGGCCAGAACGTTTTCAGTTATTTTACACCTTTCTTTAAATATTATTTCTTATAAATTACTTCAAACTATTAAACATCAATAATAGTCACTTTGTTAAACTGTAGAGTTGAGTTTTCAAAATCAAAAGTAATGAAGGAATAAAAAAAAGAGACAGGGTTATATACATTTGTTTGTTTTAAAGCCACAGTATGTAATTTTTACCACTAGAGAGCGCATATTCACAACAAAGACGTAGTTTGATTACCACGTGAGTGTGGAATCATGGCAGTTGTAGTCTTCATCCTATAGACTCTTGCAAAAATCATGTTGATGGCTGAGTAAAGTATTCATTGCTTATTATCATGGTGTTATGAAGCAGAGTATCATCATAGCAGCGTCAGCCAATGAAACTAGTCTGCAATAAGCTTTTATCTGAGCTGGGGTGTTTGCATAAAGAACTGATTGGCTGATGCTTCCATTGGCACTTGAAAAGTTGAGAAATTCCCAACTTCTGCAGCAAGCAATGCTGATGAAGTGGCGCTGATGGATCCACATTTTAGTTCAACAATACTTGAGGCTGATGCCTCGTGTGGATGGGGTGTGAGGTTGAAAGCTGTGGAAGTGATGTGGCACAAAAGCAGCAGAGCTTTTATTATGCCACAATCTACCGCCTCTGGTTCTTCTGCTCGTGATCATGTGGAGAAGCAGCAGCGCTGTTTTATCATACACATAACACATTAAAGCCTCACTACTGTTTCCCTGTTTTCTATAAAACAAAACCAGAAATCAAGAATGTGAGACGTCCTTAGCATAAACACAGCACACACTCTATTCTCTCTAGTTAAAATTGGCCATTTCTCTGTATTTGAAACACTCTTTCAAACATTTGAGATAACTGTTCTTGTATCTTTTAGACAGTTTCATAAAAGAAATTATGCAAACGATTTAAAATTGTGCTCATTATAGATCGAAACGCTGAATTAATCACTCCTCTGTCTTTCAACTATCCTGTAAAACAATATCTGAAAATTTGCAGTTTTCTGTATTTTGTGATTTATGTTTTTATTATGATTTTTTTTCATTAAATTTGGCGTCCTTTCCACAACTTTTAGCCTTGAAAAGTTTGAAAAAGTGACTTTTATGAGCATTTGTAAATCAACCCAGGCACATTCTGAAAACGTATCGATATATACATTTCTGGAGATCACAAAATACATCCCATGAGATATGTTTTTTTTTTTTTGTAGTTTTTGCGAATCGCCAGAGGCCGCTGTGTATGCTTTTTGAGATCTCAAATATTTCTTGCGAGTGCCATTCGCGCCTGCTGTTCTTGCGTAAATCCACCAGAGGCCGATATCGACTGACTGACTGACTCCGCCTTCCGTAAACCTAACCGACAGTGTTTTCAAAAGCAATCCAGAAAAAAAGCCCTCACGGCAGCCTGATTTTTACTACGTTTTCAGATTTTACAACATTCTCACCCTGTTATTTACTTGTTTATTTTAGTTTTTGGCTTCTGTTTTTATCTGATCTGCTTTCTGGAACCGTTCTTCGCCGAACTTGAACCCCGTTGTCATTGTCAACTCTTCTCTGGGTCTCAAGTTTGCCGACGAACATGGCGAGCTATTCAACAAACTGGTAACAGCCGGAGAGCCGTCCATATGGAGGTAAGTGGTCGGCTGGTAAGTGTGAAAAGGAACTGGCTGACTGACTCCTACTTCCCTAAACTCAACCGACAGTGTTTTTAAAAGCAATCCAGAAAAAGAATGCCTGATTTTTACCACGTTTTCAGATTTTACCACATTCTCACCCTGTTATTTACTTGTTTATTTTATGTTTTGGCTTCTGTTTTTATCTACCTGCTTTCTGGAACCGTTCTTCGCCGAACTCCAACCCCGTTGTCAACTCCTCTCTGCGTATCAAGTTTGAAGACGTACATGGCAAGCTATTCGACAAACTGGTAACAGCTGGAGAGCCATCCATGTGGAGGTAAGTGGTCAGCTAGTAAGCGTGAAAAGGACCAGCGTCATACAGCCCTGTAGAGTTCGTTTTAAAGAGGAAATGCAGCCATACATACTTATAGATACATATCTCCAGAAATGTACATAGGGCTATGTTTTCAGAATGAGCCTGTTTTTTTTTTAGTTTAAAATGAAATAATGTCTGGATTGGTTTTGTATATAGCGCTACAAAAACCTTGTTATAAACTACCTGTACATTTTCTGTTATTTCTTATACAGTATATAACATGAAAAGTTGAAAGAGCAGAGATCAACATCCCATAATACAATTCACAACCATAAAAAAATGGAAAACACTGAAATCAAGGTCTAAATGTAAATGGACTTGGCTTTCTATTCAGAGAGAGTGAATCTTGCATGTGTGGGTTATCAAAAATAATGTGTTGTTGTCCAAGCGGAGACAGGGAGGGAGATCAAGAGATCACGTCATGCTCTTTTCTTTTTTTAAAGCTTGGCAACAGAAAGCCTGAAGGTCAGATCACGGCTGGCGTCTAATCACTCATCCGCCGGCCGTCACTGTGATTGGTGCCCCTGAGGTGAGGGCAGGGTCTCTTGCGAAATCTCGAATACAGAGCAGAATTATTTGTTTATTTTAGCCGGATGCCATCTGAATGGAAATGAGCACTCCTGATTGGAGAGGAATTGCTTGAAGGGGAAACCGAAACACACTTAACTCAGAAGTCACACTTGCACAGCATATTCACATATCGCAGAAGAAGATTTGACATTGATCAAACATCTGTGATGTTTTTCGGAAAATAAACTTTTCTTTTGAGGCGCGTGGGTGTCCTCGTGAAAACAGCAGATGCAGGTTTACGTCGCTCATCTTCACCTGTGCGAGTTTCCTGCAGGGAAATGTGAAAATCCAATCGCATAAATTGTTTAGTGGCCTCTGTTGAAAGCTGTCACTGCACAAACAGAGACTGAAGATGTTTTAAAGACAGCTTTGCTACATGACTCATCATCATTTTATAGTCGAGCATGATCTAGGGCCATTGGAGCATTGCTTAATACCCCAAACATCATATTCGAGGCTGTTTAAGCCAGAAGAAATCAATGGGATCATTGATTGAACAACTTGATCTTTTTTGATCTTTTGCTTCAAGTACTCCAGAACCTGCTACACTTTCCGACAAGCCATAATTCTGGGGAGAGTTCATGGGAAAAACGATCAAATGTGCTTTGCCTTTAAGAAATGTTGCCTAGAGCTTGTAAATAAATAAATATTGATGTGCGTCTACACGCTTCCTGTCTCAGGGTTGGACAACAACATTTTGTATCATCTTGTATCATTTTGTATTATTATGTATCATCTAAGTTGGATCCCACATGCAAAAATGCTATTATAATTCAAATGAAATACTATAATAGTATTTAAACAGTTTATAACACTATTGTAATGAATGCTGGAGCATACTGTAGTATTAACTATTGTATACTGCAGTACCGTATACTTTTAGCTTTTACTGTATTAGTAACTGTGGGCGATGCGGTGGCACAGTAGGTAGCGCTGTCACCTTACAGCAAGAATGCTGCTGGTTCGAGCCTCAGCTGGGTCAGTTGGCATTTCTGTGCAGAGTTTGCATGTTCTCTCCATGTTAGCGTGGGTTTCTTCCGGGTGCACCAGTTTCCCTCATAAGTCCAAAGACATGTGGTATAGGTGAATAGGGTAAGCTAAAATTATCCGTAGTGTATGTGTGTGAGTGAGTGTGTATGGGTGTTTCCCAGTGATGGGTTGCAGCTGGAAGGGCATCCGCTGTGTAAAACATATGCTGGATAAGTTGGCGGTTCAATCCGCTGTGGCGACCCCAGGTTAATAAAGGGACTAAGCCGAAAATGAATGAATGAATATTAGTAACTGTAGTCAATGTTGTTTAATATACAGTACACTATATAGAAGTATTGGGTCTATATACACCTGTCCAACTGCTTAACGCCAATTTCTAATCAGCCAATCACATGGCAGCAACTCAATGCATTTAGGCATGTAGACATGGTCAAGACGATCTGCTGCTGTCCAAACCAAGCATCAGAATGGGGGAGAAAGGGGATGTATAATATTCTGAATATTTCAGAAACCGCTGATTTACTGGGATTTTCACAAACCACAATCTCTAGGGTTTACAGAGAATGGTTCGAAAAAGAGAATATATCCAGTGAGCAGCAGTTCTGTGGGTACAAATGCCTTGTTGATGCCATAGGTCAGAGGAGAATGGCCAGACTGGTTCCAGCAGATAAAAAGGCAACAGTAACTCAAATAACCACTCGTTACTCATCGGGTGTCATTCTGCCTTGTATCAACAGTTCAGGCTGTTGGTAGTGGTGTAATGGTGTGGGGGATATTTTCTTGGTACACTTTGGGCCCATTAGTACCAACTGAGCATTGTGTCAAAGCCACAGCCTACCTGAGTATTGTTGCTGACCATGTCCATGTCACGGTTGGCGATCTGTCTGTTCCTTTTGTGTGTGTGTGTGTGTGTGTGTGTGCGTATGTATGTGTGTGTTTGTGGGTGTGTTTGTTTGGGTATCTTTCACCGCGTGGCTGTCTGTGTTTACATGTTGTCAGTGTTACCAACCTCAGACAGTGAAGTATGAGAGCCAGTAACTGTAAGAAAGAACGCAATACACACAGATTAGGATCTGTGCAAAGTACAAAACGTTTAGTCGATAACTATTAACATTATTCCTTCACAGGTTATGCTTTCTGGACAATTCAAATGACAGTATTACAATTTTCATTCATGAAGTCAATAAACGTAATACCTTAACATTTTCTCTTTATACATTTTAAAGCAGCAATAAACATCTGTATACAATTCAACACATTTTGTGTCTTACCTCCACCATATGCCTTCATTTCACGCATAAATGTATCTTAATGATTGTGGCGAGGGGGCGTGGCCGAGAGCCGTGGGAGCGAAACGAGGCCCGCCACAGATGAGATGCACCTGTGGCGCGCACCTGCCTTCAATCCCACGGAAGGAGCTCTGGACTATAAGAGGAGGAACGATGGCAGAGGACAGAGAGAGAGGAACGGGCCCGGACATGTTTTACTTTTGCTTTCAGTTTGACGGCAGTCTCCGTGAGGAGCTGCCGTCCGTTTTGTTTTGATTTAGACGGCAGTCTCCGTGAGGAGCTGCCGTCCCCTTTTATTAATAAATATTTATTTGAAGTTCGTCGGTTCTCCGCCTCCTTCTTCCCGTAACTTTATTAGAGTGGTGCCGAAAACCCGGGAGAAGGAGGGACACGTCGTCCAGTTGCCCTCGCCGCTGAGGAGGAGGGCGAGTGTTCGGGAGTTAACCCGAGTGGGGGAGAAACTTGTTCGTCTGCCAGAGTGCCGGGGCGGCCTGAGGCTGGCGAGGAAGGATCTGCCTGCTGCCGTCTCCCAGCATGGGGAGGAGCAGGGGACGCGGGGCTCCCCACCGGATGGGAAAGAGCTGAAGGGAGCCATCCCAGAAAGCCCGGGGGGAGTCGCCGCGATCCGCCATGATGCCGAAGCCTGCGTCCTCCACCGAAGCGGGAGCGGAGCAGGAGATCAGAAATGCCGCCAGCCAGTCAGGAGAACCACCGCCGGACACCAGAAGACGGACGGGTGGATAGATTCCTCCACAGGGCTCCCAGCATGTCGTCACTTCTCTCAGTTGGTTGAGGACCGAGTGGCAGCGTGTCTGGAGAACCGAACCCCAATTTTTTTTTTTTTCCTCTCTCCTCTCTCTGTCTACTCTGTCTTTCCTCCTTTTTTCTCCATCTCCTTTTCTCTCGGCCCGTCTCATAGGTCTCGCGGGTGCTGTGGCGCCAAATCCCCCCCCCCCCGGAGTATGCACAACCACGGGGTGCCCCCGGCCTGTGAGGGGAGATGGGGGTATGTGGCGAGGGGGCGTGGCCGAGAGCCGTGGGAGCGAAACGAGGCCCGCCACAGATGAGATGCACCTGTGGCGCGCACCTGCCTTCAATCCCACGGAAGGAGCTCTGGACTATAAGAGGAGGAACGATGGCAGAGGACAGAGAGAGAGGACCGGGCCCGGACATGTTTTACTTTTGCTTTCAGTTTGACGGCAGTCTCCATGAGGAGCTGCCGTCCTTTTGTTTTGATTTAGACGGCAGTCTCCGTGAGGAGCTGCCGTCCCCTTTTATTAATAAATATTTATTTGAAGTTAAAAAAAAAAAATAAATAAATAAAATAAAAAAAAAATAAATAAATAAATAAAAAATTGGGGTTCGGCTCTCGGCCACGCCCCCTCGCCACAATGATACACTTATCTATTTTTGATATGGTGAGGTTTTATACAAAGGAAAATCAGCATCAGTAGTGTACAACATTATACATTTGATTAAATAAACAATTAATCAAAATCAACAGTCTTCATTTATATGTGTATAATGTATTTAACCCTTACAGACTACCACCATTTTGTGTTTTCCTTTTTACACTTTAACTGCAGTGAGTGACATCAGTATAGCACATTATCCAGTTAAACCCGACAAATCTATTAAGATCATACAGGAAAAACAGAAAAGTTGTTTAACATCCTTTATTAACACATTATGTTTCTACAGTATTATGCAGTGTAAACTCTATTACTCAACCTGGAATTGCATAAACTGAATTGCATATAAAGTACTCGTTTTTAGAACTCAACAATCACATTAACTGCACAACCATCATATATGATGTTTATGAACCTCTTAATTTTCAATATAAATGAGTATTGGTTTATAAAACTGATTTTACATACCTGTAAGAAAGAATGCAATACACACAGATTAGGATCTGCTGCGTTCTGGCGCTTTCTTTAATAGCTTTGCCCTTTGACCAGAACATAACTTCCTCATTGCGCTAGTGTAATGCGCCCTCTACAGGTATCTTACCGAACACACTTCAGTTCATCTACAGAACACACATTTAGTTTTTAGGTCTTTTCAAATATGAAACCAAAAGAAAGATAAAAAAATAATAATTTGGGGTGCCCTATTTTTGCTTAAACTTTTATATTTTACTGTTACATTTACAGTCTGTCACATCAGCTTGGCAGTCAATACCACAGGTGCAGCACATTACTGCAGCTATTTCTGTTCAGCGTTCGCGTCTCTTGTTGTCAGCTCGTTGTTGTTTCACGTCTATGTTTGTTCCTGTTGGGCTCGTCCCGCTGTATCCGCTGGTGGTGAGTTGATCTTAGAGATTGCTTTTGGATATTGTCAGCGCTTCTTGAATTCTCCTAAGTACTGTTACCGCTGTTTGGCGTTGTGAAATTCAATGAGAGATCTCTGTGGATCTGTCTCATTGAGAAACTATCACCGCTGTTTAGCGTTGTGGAATTCCTTGAGAGATGCATCATTGCTCTATCCTTACCCTCGATATCTGGTGAGATCTATACCAGCTGTCTTCCTGTAATCCCTGTTTAATAAATCAACTTGCATACACTTGCATTTGGGTCTCCTGCGAGTTTGTGACAGTCCATGCCTTTGAGACCACAGTGTACCATCTTTTGATGGTTACTTCCAGCAGGATATCGCACCATGTCATAAAGCGCAAATCAGCTCAGACTAGTTTCTTCAACATGACAATGAAATCACTGTACTCAAATGGCCTCCACAGTCACCAGATCTCAATTCAATAGAGCACTTTTAGTATGTGGTGAAATGGGAGATTCGCATCATGGATGTGCAGCCGACAAATCTGCAGCAACTGTGTGATGCTATCATGTCAATATGGACCACAATCTCTAAGGGATATTTCTAGTACCTTGTTAAATCTATGTCATGAAGGATTAAGGCAGTTCTGAAGGCAAAAGGGGGTCCAATTCGGTACTAGAAAAGTGTACCTAATAAAGTGGCCGGTGAGTGTATACCACTATATATATACCACAGTATCGCATCCTTGGTTTATATTACTATATAGTTACTGTGTTACCAAAGCAACAATAGAATTACCACACAGTACTTTAAGTCAAGCCAAGTACTTTCCTTTAGTATGGTTCAATAACACTATAGTATTTACTATAGTATTGGTTTCATGCAAGATGTTAAAGTATCTGGGCAGCACAGTCTAAAGACGTGCACTATAAGTGAATTAAATAAACTAAATTCACTGTAGTGGATAAGTGTGTCTGTGAATGTAAGAGTGTACAGTATGGGTGTTTCCCAGTACTGCGTTGTGGCTGCAAGGGCATCCGCTGCGCAAAACATTTGCTTGAATAGTTGTCGGTTCATTCCACTGTGGTGACTCCTGATAAAAAAGGGACTAAGCTGAAGGAAAATGAATGAATGAATGTTATAGGATCTTTGTAGTACCATAGATGTCAATTACATTTATTCAGTGCAATAAAACAGTGTACTAATTATTAGGCTTATACTTTTAGAAACCACCATTTCCCTCAACTCCATTTCCCATGATTCCCCAAATTTCCTGTCAACATCAGCATTACAAAAATACTGCACATGAGGAAGCAGCCATTTAGCAGACACATTGATGCAAATGGACCCAGAGCACACATACTGCACAAACAATCTCCTTGGAAGAAGTAGCTGTATCATTTTTCAAATGGCGCAGGAATAACACAAAGCTCTTTGCTCAAAGGCTTACTCTCCATGAGGCTTGAACAAGCAACTTTTCAGTTGCCAGGCCTGATCTTTAGCCATGACCAGGAGCTCTGCAATTCAATTTGATGCACAATTAATCCCACGTTTAACCCAAAAGTGTGTCCATGACCACTGAACAAACATACTCTCTTAAGCCTGGTTTATACTTCTGCGTCAAGTGATCACTGTAACCCACCGTTGTGCATTTATACTTCTGCACACTGTTTCTGTTTTTTTCTGCAATACATTTCCGAAACGCTAGCTGGCAGTAGGTGTTTATGTTTCTCTGTGTCAAGTTTCTTCGCTGGAGTTCTGTTTTTGCTGAACACATCCTTAATGTACAAGTGGCTCAAATTCGCTCATTTTGAGGCGGGAACCGGCGGACGTACAACAACTTTAATCATAAGGTAAACACAAAACAACAGTCTCCATCAGGAGCTCCTTTACGGGACTCCACACTTGTAAACACTCGCTGCATCGGGCACGCGGCTCTCACCTCCACCCACACTTGTCAGCGCTACCAAGCCGACCAATCACAGAGCGTTTATTTACATGCGAATAGCGTGATTTATTTATGCGTTCCGTGTCTGGTGTGAACACAGCATGAGACTTTGCACTGCATATGACCACGAGATGACATACGCAGCGGAATCCTGTCAAAGTAAGTTTCTAAATAAATAATTTAAAAAAGGTGACCTATTGTGCCCCTTATTACAAGATGCAAAAAAAGTCTCTGATGTTTTAAGTGTGTATGTGAAGTTTCAGCTCGAAATACCACACAAATAATGCTTTATAACTCTTTTAAACTGACCCTTTCAGGCTTTGATCGTAATTCTGCTGTTTTGGTGACTGTTGCTTTAAATTTAAATGAGATTGTGCTCTTTTCCAAAGAGGGCGGAGCTACAAATGCTTGTGCATCACCATAGTGGCAGATTCAAAAACAAGACTTCATATGCTAATGAGGGAGAAATGACACTAATGGGCGAGGCTTTCCCCCTCTGATGACACGTACAAAAGGAGAATGTCAATCAAAGTGTTTCTACAGACTGTTTTTAATCTAGTGTGATTATAAAAAATACAATTAATACATTTTTACTATTAAGAGCTGGTTATATTCACACACTGCTGCCACACAACTGTGTTAAAACTCCTTATAAAAGTGTTTTTTGCATAATAGGTCCTCTTTAGGCCCAATCCCAATTCTACCCCTTAGCCCTTACCCCTACCCCTCGTTTTGCGCGTTCTCATCAATGGGAAGGGGTATCCCAGTTCTCTTTAGCTTGAAGGCGTAGGGCTAAGGGCAAGGGGTATACACCCTTTCGAACGAAGATTTTTCAGGACCACACCTAAAACGGAGAGGTAAGGAAATTTTCCAGAATACACCTACCACAACGGCAGTAGTGCTGAACCCGGAAGTAAGGAGATCCACAAATTTGATTTTTTTTGTTGTCATTATTAAGAATTTTTACGACAAACAAACATATGTTTTAACATATTAATAACCGCGTTTGTCTTTTATCGTCATGTTTTTAAAAAAAAACGCAAAAAAAAAAAAATCACTAAATTTTGCGATCTATAATCCCTAATAATAACTCCTGTATTGCAGTCCTACAACATTCTGACACTCGAACACCCTGTCAGAGCAGTCAAGTGGCTGAAAATGAGCTTTTTACAGTGTCTGGGGTAATGTTAATGTTGTTTTCGTGTGTTTACATAGATGAATATGGCCCCTGTGTAAATACACAGTACAGTTACGATCTTATTGTCACATTAGATCGTTATGATAACATAATATATGCCTTCAGTGATTTCCTGAAGAATATCTGCAGCAATCGTGATCGTCTGATCTCATATGAAGCAAGAGATCGCAATGACAAATGATGACGTGTGCAGTGTTGTCCCAATTCTTAGGGGTAAGTTTTAAAGCCCTTCCCCTTAACCCTCGGTTGTAAGGGCCAAGGGGAAGGGGTAGGGGTACAAAAATAGAATTGGGATTGGGCCTAAATTGTTAAATTAATGTTTGCATACATGACAAAATGCTTCCAATCCATTTGGGATTTATTAACCAGCAAAACACAAACAAAACTGCTTCCATTCAGTGCCCTCCAATTCACTCTCTCGCTTTTATTCTTTCCTTTATGTAGTCTAATATAGGAATCACGAATGAGAGGGCAGTATAGGGGCATTTCAGATACAGCATTTAAGTGATTTAATCAGTGTTACAGCGGTTTGGGTAAAAGGAAAAAAAGAGCATGTAAATGCCTCAGAGAGACTCTTAGGGAGTGATGAGTGAAAGGATTCACTAAATCAGTTAAATTAACCACCCGAAAAAGTGAATCTGACTCAGAATATGAGTACTTTGCAACAATAAACTCAATCTCGTCAGCTTATAGTCTTGGAAACCAGTCTGATTGGTTGTGCGCTTGCATACAGAATCTGATTAGAAATCAATGTGAAGCAGATTGGAAATGCTGTGTTTTGCCACAGTACAATCAATCTTTGGCATTAGTTGGGTAATTTCCTTTTCAAAGAATTTCATTTCAAGCCAAGAGTTCATCTGTGCAGACAACAAGGACATTTTTTTCACCTCAGTCTATTAAAACGAACACAGCTCTCGTTCCTAGAAGCACTGCTCTCTTAAAGCGAAACCTTCATTTAAAAAGGGCCTTATACCCTTTTCTTTAATTAAACCCCAAAACCCCAAAGGCACTGAAGAACGGCATCTAAACCAATGGGGAATTTAAAAGGTTGAACCTTTTTATTTAGCAGATTTTTAAAAGTCAGCGTGATGGAGGATCTCTTCTAGATTCGCTGCTGTGTTTCCATCATGTCAGGAAAATGCCAGTCTTTTATCCGGCAGTCACTGACATCTCTGTTTCAGTCGGACGATTTCCAAATGAATCCGTGTAAATCCCCGAGCCCAAATGAAACTGTAAAACACACTGGATTAGCATGAGCGCACAGATTTGTATGCCGGCAGCGTGTGGGTCGAGCCGTGCCGGCATTTTCCAAATGTCAATAAGCACACAGTGATTTATCTTTAAGTCTAGTTGCAAAGTGCCCGGTGTCAATAACAGCTGTTGATGGAGCGCCTGCTCGTGAGCTTTTTCAATGCCTTATAATTTATGTAGAACATAAAATACACAAACGAACCACGGCTGATCTGTGGGCCAGCAGAATCAGACGCGTGTCAAACATGTAATTGAGACCTCTGAGATTGATGTCTCGTATATTTCTTCACATATAAGGCTAGTCAATTTTATAAGCTACTACAATTTTCTTAAGGTTTGCAATTATCGCAGATTTCTAATACACACATTCTCCCTAATTGTTTATAGTGGAGGAAATAAGTTGAACACATCATTTTTTTCCACTATGAATAATACTTCTAAAGGAGCCGTTGACTTGGAATTGAACCAGATTTTGGTAAAAACCCAAACAATACAAACATAAAAATAAAACTAAACAAACATTTCTGAAAGATTAGTTGTCTTTAATAACCATAGAATGACAAGGACAACACATTGAACCACTGAAACGTATATAATACTTCATAAAAAAGGCTGTTTTGGTGCTGGCAGCCTAAAGACACCTCTCATATGGAGAATGAAGTCACGGGCATTAGTCAGGCTTAATGTTTTTTTACAGACGCCAACAGAGTTTGCTTTGATGGTTCTGTAGCTCTCGTCTATCAAATCTGATCTTTTTTGGAATTTTCTATTGGATTCGAGTCAGGTGACTGACTGGGCCATTCCACAGCTTGATTTTCCTTCTCTGAAAGCATTTGAGAGTTTCCTTGGCTGTGTTTTGGATCATTGTCTTGCTGAAATGTCCACCCTGGTTTCATCTTCATCCTTCTGCTAATGTAGATGTTGGACTGAAGCAGCTGATATTCATTTACACTGAGGAGGGGCAGAGGGTTGCTGAAGAACTACTGAGAGATTTCAGCTGCTATCTGGGCTTTCACTGCTCTTCTACACCTCCATTTCTTCATGTGTTCAATACTTTTTTCCCTGCATCATTTAATTTGATTAGACATAACTAATACTTCAATACTTATTTCCCCCATTGTATATCCTTCTTGGTTCTCTTTTAAACCCGAGCACTGTCCTAAAGCTGTTAGTAGATTATTTGTTGATTTTATTTATTTATATATATATTTTTGGCTCCTCCACTGTGATTGGACGGCTAGCTCAAAAGTGACATTAACAGGCAGTGCCTTTTTCAACTTGCAACGGCTGAAGAAAAAAGCCATTACCATTACGCTGTAGGCACAAAAAAATGTGCCGCTACCATTGACAACAACAAATGCAAACAAATGAAAACAAACGCTCTGCTCTAGAAAAAAAAAACACTTCAGTGGACACAGCCTTAACACTACAACTACTGAAGTGGTCAATTTAACCACTTTTAAATGTTTGCAATTTAATAGATTTGTTGAAATAAACACACACACACACACACCTTCTAACATTGTTATTTTCTTAAAATTACATAACACAAACGAGTTCTGATTATTTCTACCTAGATCCACCATAGCGGATTAAAATGACTGCATGCATTTCCTTGCATGACTTTAAATATGCATGCCTCTGATGCCTAGCAACTTCCTGCTATCAAATACATAGCTTTCTGTTGGCAAAAACATAACTTTACTTCAGATATGTCTTATGTCTTAATATTCAACATATTCAGTGCTGTGAAAAAGCCTTCTCCTGCTTGAGAAAATGAAAGTGAGTCGTGGACATTCATGAGTGGTCTAATGTAGCCTATCTGTACATTTATGGGCTGTACTCAAATAACTCAAATAACCACTCGTTACAACTGAGATATGCAGAAGAGCATCTCTGAAGGCACAACATGTTGAACCTTCAGGTGGATAGACTACAGCAGCAGAAGACCACATTGGGTGCCACTCCTCTCAGCTAAGAAAAGGAAACGGAGGCAACAATTCACGCAGGCTGACCAAAATTGGACAATAGATGATTGGAAAAACGTTGCCTGGTCTGATAGGTCTCGATTTCTGCTGCAACATTCAAATGGTAGGGTCAGAACTTGACATCAACAACATATAAGCATGGATCCATCCTGCCTTGTATCAACAGTTCAGGTTAGTGGTGTAATGGTGTGAGGATATTTTCTTGGCACACTTTGGGCTCATTAGTACCAATTGAACATTGTGTCAATGCCACAGCCTACCTGAATATTTATGCTGACCATGTCCATCCTTTTATGACCACAGTGTACCCATCTTCTGATGGCTACTTCCAGCAGGATAACATGCCATGTCATAAAGCGAGAATCATCTCAGACTGGTTTCTTGAACATGACAATGAGTTCACTGTACTCAAATGGCCCCCACAGTCACCATATCTCAATTCAATAGAGCACCTTTGGTATGTGGTGGAACGGGAGATTCACATCATGGATGTGCAGCCGAGATTTCTGCAGCAACTGTGTGATGCTATCATGTCAATATGGACCAAAATCTCTGAGGAATATTTCCAGCACCTTGTTGAATCTATGCTACCAAGGATTAAGGCAGTTCTGAAGGCAAATGAGGGTCCAATCTGGTACTAGTAAGGTGTACCTAATAAAGTGGCCGGTGAGTGTATATTAAATAAAAGCTTTATACTTTTAGAATGTTCTTCTCACTAATAAACAAATGATTCTTTTAGGTAATGTTGAATATAAGGTTGTTTAAGGAACCAAAGCCAAAACTCTTCTGTCATCTCAACAAAAAAACTCATTTTGAAACATTTGTTTTTAAGAGTGTGCGTGTAAACAGAAATGTCTTAATAAACGTGTGTAAACAGATCTCCTAATAACCACTTAGCGACGCCTTAGCAACGTGCATAAAGACAACAGCACTCAATTGTCATATGTGTCCAATAACTTCCACAAGCTGAACAGAAAAAAAAACAAACACCCACTTATTGTCTGTCTCCTTTTTAAAAACGCTGATAAAGTCAAGTTAATTAGTCTGTGATTGTACAATCAAGAACAATTATTGGCCCATCTTCACTCGCATAATACAAATGACAATCAATTACAGATGATAATTGTCAGCGTTTGGTTAGCGAGCAGGTATCATGCCGTGAGGAACATCAGACCTCATCAGAGAAACCACAGATTTAGATAATCAGCTTTTGCTGTGCGCCATCAAGCCATCTATCGGAGAAAATGACAGCTCTGGTTTTGTTGTTTTTTTTCCCCTCCATTGACATTTTATGGTGCTGTTTAATAATACTTTATGATAATGCAACTATTTGACTCGTACACCAGTATTAGGTTTGTCCTGAGAGAAAGAGAATTAGAATTTAAATCTCATTATATGAATTATACAGTCAAGTAAAGGTTTAAAAGTGTTATGCTCCGCAAACGGGGCTGCAAAAGACGTTTAATTTAAAGAAAATCAAAATTTTCATAATCAATTCACCGCATGTTAAAGAGTACATAACCTTAAACATCTAATTATTAGCCCATTTGTCATTTTTCTTTCTCTTTCAAATATTTCCCAAATGATGTTTAACAGACCAAGCAATTTTTCACAGTACTTCCTATAATATTTTTTTATATTTTAATATTATATTAGAAAGTCTTATTTGATTGATTTCAGCTAGAATAAAAGCAGTTTTTAATTTTTCTAAAACCATTTTAAGGTCAATATAATAAGCCCCCTTAAGCAATATATATATATATATATATATATATATATATATTGCTTTTATTATTATTATATATTTTTATTATTATTATTAATATTATTATTTTTTGATTGTCTACTGAACAAATAGGAAACAGGAAAATAAAAACCCAGGCTCATTATGGATGCATACCCCTTATATATTTCTGGAAAGTGTGAAATACAGAGATATGTTTTTTGCAAGCTGTTGTTTACGATTTTTCATTTTCTCTCGCGAGTGCCATTCACGCCTGCTTTTCTTGTGTAAATCCACTAGAGGCTACTGTCGACTGACTGACCGACCGACCGATCTCGCCACCCGATACCTTCCCTAAACCCAACCAATAGTGTTTTCAAAAGCACAGATTGACCTGATCACCCCCTTCCCTAAACCCAACCGATAGTGTTTTCAAAAGCACCAATTGACCCGATCACCCCCTTCCCTAAATACAATCGATAGTGTTTTCAAAAGCACCGATTGACCTGATCACCCCTTTCCTAAACCCAACCAATAGTGTTCATCACCCCCTTCCCAAAACCCAACCAATAGTGTTCATCACCCTCTTCCCTGAACCCAACCAATAGTGTTCTTCACCCCCTTCCCTAAACCCAACAGATAAGTGTTTTCAAAAACACAGATTGACCTGAACACCCCTTCCCTATACCCAACCAATAGAGTTCATCACCCCCTTCCCAAAATCCAACTGATAGTTCATGACCCCTCTCCCAAAACCTAACTGATAGTGTTCATCATCCCCTTCATCATCCCCAAAACCCAACCAATAGTGTTTTCAAAAGCACCAATTGACCTGATCACCCCTTCCCTAAACCCAACTGATAGTGTTTTCAAAAGCACCGATTGACCCGATCACCCTTTCCCTAAACTCAACCGATAGTGTTTATGACCCCCTTCCCTGAACCCAACCAATAGTGTTTTCAAAAGCACAGCTTGACCCAATCACCCCCTTCCCTTAACCCAACGACAGTGTTTATGACCACTCTAAACTCAACCGACAGTGTTTTCAAAAGCAATCTAGAAAAAGAAAAGCCCTCACGGCTGCCTGATTTTTTACCACATTTTCAGATTTGACCACATTCTCACCCTGTTATTTACTTGTTTATTTTATTCTTTGCCGTTTGTTTTACTGTTTTCTGAAACAGTTTTTCACCTGACTCGAACCCCAGCGTCATGGTCAACTCCTCTCTGTGTTTCAAGTCCGCCAACGTACTGTGAGCCACTGGGCAAACTGTTAATTGCAAACTGAAAAGCAGTCCACACGTAAGCGGTCAGCTGGTATCGCAAAAACAAACAGAAGCCGTCGGAGGCGTCATACCAACCCGTAGCTTTCGTTTTAAAGACAAAATGCATTCATAAGTAGCTCTGGCTACATAATCTGCGCTCTCCAGAAATGTAAACAGGGGTACATTTTCACAATAAGCCTGTGTTATAAAATAAAGAGTCAAAAATTTAATCAAAAGTTGCTAAAGACGTCACCAAAGGACAAACTCATTCAAAAGGCATCGCAATCAAGCTTTAAAGTGGAGTGAGAAAATTAATGCTGAAGTTTTACAAAAAACATCTGTGTGTGGACCATTATGGTCATTATCTTTGAATAATGATCAATCCATGAATGTCTTTCTCTCGGAACCAGTGACTCATTTGTGAGTAATTTTTGGCGGGTAAAAAAAAAACAGGATTGGGATATGTGTGATTCTTCAGGACAACAGAGAGAACAATGGGAGCTGGAAAAGAAAAATTGACATGCATATTGATTTGTGAGGGTCCCTGGGAGACCTCAGAGACAAAATGTCAGAAGTTAAGTTTGCTATCGACCGGCTCGACTGCCTCTGATATTAATTACACAAGGCAAATAGTTAAAGCAATACTGAGCATGTCTGTCATCCTAACAGTCCTGTACGAATATAAGTACAAATATATGTGTTTCCTTATGAAAACTGCATGACTGGCTGCATTTGACAAAACAGGCATCAGACTTATTAGCCCTCCTGTATATTTTCCCCCAATTTCTGTTTAACAGAGAGAAGATTTTTCAACACATTTCTAAACATAATAGTTTTAATAACTGATTTACTTTATCTTTGCCATGATGACAGTAAATAATATTTTACTAGATATTTTTCAAGACACTAGTATTCAAACTTTGATTCAACCTTCAAAAGCATTTTAAAGGCTTAATTGAGTTATCCAGGGAAGCTAGGTTAATTTGGCAAGTCATTGTATAACAGTGGTTTGTTCTGTAGACAATGGAAAAAAAGGGGGCTAACAATATTGACTGTAACCACAGGGGAGTCGGGGTGACAATGGTCAAATAGGCAATGGTCAACAGGTACAAACAGTATAGCATAAGGGTAATCCAGAAGCATAGTCAAGTCACAGGCAAATAGTCGATACAGGCAGCAAAACAACGAAAAGAAGGAAACAAACAAGGGTCAAGGAACATGGAAAGACTAGACTAGAAGAAGTTTTGTGGTGTTACAAAAATAAGACTCAGCAATATGTATTGGAACGTGAGCAGTATACATAGTCTGAAGAATCTGTCTTTGATCAGCTACCAGCTGTGGGTGTGCAATTATTAGAGATCCGGAACAGGTGTGTGTGAGGTGCATGACCGGCTTTGTAGTTCATAAAGTGACAGAATTGTAGTCCCGGTGATGGTGCATGTTTACCAGCGATCTGCAAGCCTGGATTGCTGGTGATCATGACATTGACCTTAAAATGGTTTAAAAATAAAAAATAAAATAAAACAAGTAAGACTTTCTCCAGAAGAAAAATATTTTAGGAAATACTGTGGAAAAACTCCCTGCTCTGTTAAACATTATTTGGCAAATTCACAGGAAGACTAATAATTTTGAGGCTTGGTAGTAAAGTAGGTTTTAGGGTGGGTTAAGGGCCCTCCCCTCGATCCCCCCCACCACCATCACCACAAAGCCAAAATTATAATCCATGTACAAACATCATTCACATATCACTTGCTGCGTTTAAGATGCGTAGCATTAATTACATTAAAACATACATGTATATGTAGCTTAACTGATTCAATGTGAGGGCTGAGCCTGTTTCTGTGAGGACAACATGCTAATCTGTGGTTGGATTCCTGACATGACTAACCGTAAATCATCTTCCACTGTCAATAAGCGTGAGCCATAGCATACTTGCTTTTGATGTACGTACATACAGAAATGCTGCTTCGCAAAGCCAAGTACGCAGAGCCCTGACGGTGTGGTTGAGTCGAACATTGAGTACGTTTACATGGGCAACAATACTTTAATAGATTTTTAATACAATTAAGACAAAACTGATTAAGAGTCACCATGTAAACAGCGATTTTTGATGACCTTAATCAGACTAAAGTCATAACTGAACTAAACAGAAATGGAATTAAGACATGGAGTATGCAGATATTAGTGGTATTATTGAAGTAAACACTGCAATCAAACTATTACCGTCATGTAGGACTTTTCGCCATGTTTTCTAAAACGATCCACACACTCAGTAAAGGACCGCAGACACGCATATTGCAAAATGCGGAAGTTTTTGTCTTTCTATTTGGCGTGTTATTAAATTCCATAACACACTCACCACTCCTTACTCAAATATCCCAGTTTGTCACGGGGGCATGAATGAAATGTTCATGAGTGAATATGAAACTGCTGAACTGCAGTCAAAGTCACCCAAAATGACAGGAAACTCTTACATGAAAGTACTTCATGTAAACACCTTAATTATATTATTGTCTGTTAAGGCGAATAACTCGATTACAGATGTCCATGTAAGTGTAGTTAGTAGTGTCTTTAAAGTTAGTGAAAGATCCAGAAGGGCACTTTTTTGTAAGACGGCTCGCCGATTTTACTTTGATTTACCGTCATTCATTTTAAAAAGCATCCGGTCTATTTTATTGAATATGTTTTACTCGAAAGCATAGACAGGTGCCTGATAGTTAGATGTGGAGCTAACATTAATCATATTCACTCTAGGGAACAGATAAAAATCGTCATCATAATTTACTCGAGTGCAAAAGCCCTGGGTTAAGGTGTAAGGGATGGTCAACGATGTAATTACGAATGTTATTACAGAAATTAATTACAGATGTAAATACATTCAGCTATGTAATCAATCAGAAGTACAATGAAAAAAAATTGTATTTACGCAATTAGTACATTAAAAACATTATTTCTCTGTAAGTACGTATCAGTAGTATATTAAGAGTCATATCAGAGTCGGATTGTTTAAGTTGAAAATTAAATTGTTGAAAATAAAAGTACTTTAAAAAAATGCATAGAATGCTTATTAAATGCAGGTAAAATTACTGCTTTATTATTTCAAATATTGACCAAAAAAAAAACAAAAAACTCATTTGTATAAAGATAAAAGCATACTTATAGACGAATTACCAACCTACGTCACACGGGTCCCCGGTTGCAAAAAGAGACCTGCTGCAATAGCGAACATGTCGTGTTTTGCGGTAGGATGCCAAATAGAAAACTTAACTTTTACCATACACCACACTGCTTTCATGCCGACTGCAGGCGTCTTTGGCTAAAAGGGAGCTGAATGAAGTGATGCCCTAATTAGAAATGCTGGACTCTGCAGTTCTCATGTTATATGAGGTAAGTTCAGGCTATGCTGAATCATATACATTACTCGTTTTTGATTGCAGCAATAATTTCAGCAAAACAGTTACATATGATTAATTAAACTGCAGACACTGAATGCTAAGAATGAAACGTGAAAGTGTAAGTTATTAAAGTGGTTTTATATTCACACATTCATTCAGTAACATGTGACACACTCCCTATATTGTTTACCACGGCACTTTGAGTATTCGGTCTGAAATAACCTGCAAGTTTGAATTGAAAACAACATGAACACTGTTTATTTGACTGTGAACAGTGTTGTACTTTGATAGTCATTAGCTGCTAATATGATTTCGCTATTTAGAGTTTGCAAATAATACTTTTATGAAATTATATTATTAAGGAGAAAGTCTGAATGTGCGAATATAAAACTAACTTTACCTATATTGTGTAAGTTCACATACCCTGGGCCTGCCGTACAGGCGTAGTTCGCTGTCAGAATGCAGTTTTGCTGTTGATGATCACCCTGGCCTTGTATAACATTAGCTCCGTCTTTTTTTCCTTGTCTTTGGCTCGGCAGAACCTCGGTTTTAAGCACTACATAGTTTTGAATCTGATAATCAGAGAACATTATTTCTTGCACATGACCACACAGAACACAATTGTTGGCATCCAAACACTTGTAGACCTTTAACTTCTCTCGTAAAATCCCTTGGAGCTTCAATGAGATTGTATATTTCGGGCTGGATGCTTGGTCATTTCGTCTTATTCAATATCCATTGGGAGGGTGCTATCGCAAATGGACCTGTCAGAAGAACGGCACTCATTTTAACATTAATTTTGCCGAATCACTGTGCTTATCACTGGGCGACAAGCTGTTATAATACGCTGAAAGCACTATGTAAATAATATATATATAATATGTAATCAATATGTCTTATTTATAAGACAACAACAAGCTCCTCTCGGAGCGAAATCCAAAATTCAACAGGAGGTCGGATATTTTTAAGGGACTAAGCCAGAGGACAATAAATGAATGGTATAAATTTAACTCTTTGTTTTTTTTATATTACGAAAATAGGTTTTCATTCACTGACAAGATATGTAAAATCCTTTTCATTGTAGATCTCTATGTAATTTTCTAGCAAGTTTGATTTAATTAACTTTCAGTATTTGTAGTAATTAAAAGACATAGAGAAACACTTGAATAATAAATCACATTTAAAGTAATACAACTTTCAGTTTTTAGACTTAGATTTGAATAATAACTCTGACTCTACTGAGCTAAATGCGTGGGCGATTATCTTTGGAAATAAATATCATTATTTGCATTCTGCTTAGTAACCTTTAATAAATAATGAATGAACAGATTCCAGCTTTAATTATTTCTGCCTCATTTGTCATAGTGGAATTTTGACAGTATAATGCATTGCATTGTGTCACTTTCTAGCCAATGAATTTTCAAATCTCTTTTTTTTTATTCTGACATTTGGGCTTTTTATTAGATATTGGAAAAGTCACGGAAATTAATAAAATGTTAAAAGGTCGTGAAAAAGTAACGTCATTTTTTTATAGTCAATATACATTTTTCTAGCGGTCTGATAGAAAGGACATTAGGAAGGACAGTGGAGGGAACACCAGCTCTCTGCATGATATAGAACAGTGCACAGTGCTTTTTCAGACATTATTTTAAACATAATTTGATAGACTGCACTGAAGAAGAGCTGTTTCCAGCAGGAGACTGTGAGCAGAACTAGAAATACTTTGATTTTAGTCATTTTCATGACCTTTTAACATTTCCATGACTTTCTGGGAAGTGAAAATAAGACTTTTGAAGGTCCCCCATACTAACCGCAGTGTGTGTGAATAACAGTATTTCACAGACGTCCTGCTGTTTTATGCATATAGAAAATATGCAATCTGTGCTGAGTATTAAAGGGGACCTATTATGCTCCTTTTTAGAAAATGTCTCTGATGCAAGTGTGTATGTGAAGTTTCAGCTCAAAATACCACACTCATAATGTTTTATAACTGTTTGAAACGGCCCCTTTTAGAATTTAATCTTAAATGTGAATTTTTGGTGACTTTTGCTTTAAATTTAAATAAGATTTGCTCACGCCCTACTAAATGCTCTTTTCAAAAGAGGGCGGAGCAACAAATGCCTGTGTGGCAGATTCAATAGCAAGACTAACAACCTATGTTAATGAGGTAGAGATCACTAGTCACTAATGGGCGGGGCTTTCCCCTTTTGATGACACGTACAAATTAAGAATGTCAATCAAAGTGTTTCTGCAGGCTGTTTTTATCAAGTGTGATTATAAATCAATGCGGGGTTCAATGCTAAGGAAATGACTCATTTGAATTTTGCTGAAGGCATTCAGAATATGTGTGCTATACCAAATAATGACTAAAAGTAAGTCTTTTTTGAGAATGGGTTTCTCAAGCCAGGTGGCACATTAGACCAGGGGCTCATCTTCTGTTTCCAAAATGCATCACAAACTGCTTGAGAAACTGTTCTATTATGATAATTAGTGATAAAAATAAATTAGGTTCAATAAGATGTACTTGTGTTTACCAACTATAGGCCTACATAAACTCGAAACAGTAATTTTTGATGACCTTAATCTGACTAAAGTCATAACTGAACTAAACAGAAATGGAATTAAGACGTGGAGTATGCAGATATTAGTGGCATTATTGAAGTAAACACCGCAATCAAACTATTACCGTCATGTAGAACTTTTCACCATTTTTTCGACAAGATCCACACATGCGGCTGTCAGTAAAGGACTGTGCGCACACACACGTAAATGTAAATGCCTTAATTATATTATTGTCTATTAAGGCAAATAATTAGATTACAGATGTCCATGCAAGCGTAGTCAGTAGTGTCTTCGAAGTAAGTGAAAGATCCAGAAGGGCATCCTGCTGATTTGATTCAGAAGGGCACTTTTTTGTCAGACGGCTCACTGATCAGGTATACATTTGCGCTAAAATATCAAGGTGAAAGTCGTCATAGCTTGCATAGAAAAGAACCAGCTCCCAACCCAACTTTAAGAATAGATTAACGGCTATATTTTTTTTATCACCCGATAAGAGTCTCGCGTTAACGCAGCATGTTAACACCGATAACGGCCCACCACTAATATATATATATATATATATATATATATATATAAAAGCAAAGATGTGCACTTTATTTTTGAGACCCACAGACATCATCACCAAATATAAATCAGAGAGGTAAGACTTTCTCGTACATAGCCTCATTTCAGTTGTCAAGTTTTGTAAAAATCCAACTATTAAATTAACCAACCTTTAAAAAAAAAAAAAATGTTGACTAGAATTATGCATTATAGGCTGCAATTATAGAGAGAAATCAGAAAACAGATGAACCAAGACTGCAATCAGATCATGAAGTAGATCAATGATGATCTTTCTTGGACAAAATGGACAAAACAACAGGCCTAAAACAAAATATTAAAATATGGAAAAAAATATCAAGTGATAATTTCGGACAATTTTCCTAACGGATAAACAGCATTCGGTAATATTTCAGCATGCTTTCACTTTCATCACTTTCATGAAACACACATTTTCCAGAATGATGGCATCCCGCCCTACTCATAATTCTCTTTCTATATAGCCGCATAGATGGCTATAACACAACCATAATACACTGTGATGTAGCCTTGTTAGTTTGTTAGATCGTTCTGCTTTCTCACTACAATTGATCTGCTCTAGAGTTCATTTCATTCAAACGAGACCCTCTCATTCAGGCGATCTCAGACCGATTGATTTGGCGTGGATCCGAGCATGATTGAAGGATTTACATATGCCAAATGAACCGCGCTAACTGGGCAAACGAGACAGGTTTCGAAACAAACATCTAGAAAGCACCCTATTTGCATGCAATTGACAAACAGTCACAGCCAAATTAAAGTTTAGTGACAAGGCAGCACTGGCCTGATTGGGCCAGTAACCATCCTGTCTACTGTCCCAAGCGTCTCGCACACTGGCCCCGGGCAGTCCTTATTGTCGAGCCCTGAAACAAAAAATAAATGTTTACCATTAGAAGCTGGTTATATTCACACACTGCTGCCACGCAACTGTGTTTAAACCCCTTATAAAACTTTTAATAAAACAAATTGTTTATACATTTTAACTACATTATTCAAGCCAAAATAAAAGGAATAAAACCTCCTCCAGAGGAAAAGTATATCACATTACTGTGAAAATTTACTTGCTCTTAGACTTCACTTAGAAAATATATTTATAAAAATAATAATAAATAAAAATCAGTTTCTGTGCTCTACGATCGGGTTGTCGTGGTCCTAACCTTCGACCACCACCCGTTCCACAATGCACCAGCCCCTTACAGCTCCCCCTGCAGGTAGTGGGCCTGTAGGAGGATGGTCCCATGTCGCTCCTTTAAGGCCCGTTTCCACTGAGTGGTACGGTACGGGTCGGTACGCTTTTATGGCCGTTTCCACTGTCAAAAGCGTACCGAATCGATCCGTACTGTACTACTTTTTCGGCACCCTTTCGAAAGGGTACCAAAGACGAGAAAGGGTACCCAAAGGTGGAGCTACACGCGCAGCTGAACGCTGATTGGTTTACAGAGATACGTCACGATCTCGTGGAGCTAGCCAGAATCAAAACAATGGAGCCGCCATGTTTTTTTTAAATGCACAGCCGAGACAACTATATGCATATAATAACGATACATGGATGACTCGGGCTCAAAACAAACCTTGTCATTGTCTTGATGAACAGCCACAAAGCCAAGAATCTGCCGTGTCCTGTTGTTGTTTTATGAGGCCGTCTAAAAGTGCGAGCGGTTTTTCGCTTTCTCCAGGGAGCCCGCGTTCGCATCTAGATTTGATATAACAAACTTCTTGAGCTGATAATAATAACGTGCGTGTGTGATTAATGAAGCTTCTTCGACATCTGATCCATTCAGAAAGAAAAGGACAAACGCGAGAGTGAAGCGCAGAAAAAAAGGAGAAGCCCGACAGGATTACAAGGATTCCCGAACTCAAATAAGGACTTAATGTCTGCTGTGTGTCGTTTATCTGTAATTGGTAACATATCGGAGACTGTAAGGGTCTGTAAGTGTTCATATATGTTGCATTTATTTATTTATTTTATATAATTGCAGACGTTACAGTAGGCTGTAACACTGTCATTGATCTGCAGTTATAATCAAATCATGTTCATAGAAATGTTAGTAATAAACATTTATAAACAAGTATTAATATGTTTAAAGCATCTGTTTTGTTAGAAGAGCTTCTCATATAATGTGAACGAACTGTACAGCTTTACTGTAGACATTTATTCGAGCGAGAATGACGTCGACTGAAACTCTCTGTAGTACACCACGCCCACCAAAAGGGTACCCTTTGTAATGGAAACGCAAGCTTGATAAAGGTGACCCGTACCGACCCGAACCGTATCGTACTGTACCACTCAGTGGAAACGAGCCATTAGGCTGAGCCAGCTGGGTTCTGTGGGCTAAAACCCGGCCACCAGGCACTCGCATATGAACCCCAGCTCCAGGCCTGCTCCAGGGTGGCTCTCACCTATCATGAGCTTTTGGGTCATGATTGAAAGAACAAGATCTCAGATACAAGCAGTCAAAATGAGTTTCCTTCACAGGGTGGCAGGGTGCACCCTTACAGAAAGGGTGAGGAATTCTGTCACCCGGGAGGAACTCGGAGTAGAGATTCCATTCTTTTTGCTGAATATTACTGAAAACAAACATAATCTTGTATTATCATGTGTACAACATACAGTAAATATAAATATTTTCTCCAGTAAATACAGTATTATAACAAGTCTAATACATCCAGGTTCATCAGAATAATGTAGCTACTAGCTAACAATGTTTATATATTATACTGTATACTATACTACGCCTGTCTTATATGCCTCTGAGCTAACTTACCTGAACTGTCTGCATCACTGCTTTTACCAAATGTCCAATCTGCATCATTCTCATGGTCACTAAAACCCATCTCATCCTCACTTTCATCTGCAGGAAGAGCTAGTTCTGTCCTTTTCTTCTTTCACTTACCATAGAACATGGCGGTGCTCGCTAATACACTGTTCTCTGTATTTAAATTTAAAAGTATTGATATTAAAATTTAATTTTATCCATAATTTAAATGCCATTACCATATGACTAATCAACATACTACTAGCATTCATGATGTTATTGTTACAACTTAAAAGATCACAGATGACCTTGCTAGCTAGCTAAGCTATTGCAATACTGCACATTCCATTATTGCACAGTGTTGCCATTTGGCAACACACACATTTGATCGATTTACAAAAAACTCATTTGATAGTTGTGAATATGTCATCATAACTTGCTAGAGGCGATGTTTCAGATTTTTTTGTGGATCTGACATGAGTTGATCTTTTGTTTTTACTGACGTTTTCATTTGCATTCAGCAACTACTCACAATAAATGGCAGTCTGTCAGAAATCGTGCCACAGAAAAACACTGCACGTCATGTGACTTAACCAAAGCACATCATTGGCTAAGCTAAGGTCTTCCAACAAAAAAAAATAGAACGTTGATCTTAAAGAAACAGTGGCAGGGAAATAAACATAAATAAAATGTTGCCAAATGGCAACACCATGCGGTAGAGGGTTAATTGAATGAATTTTTTTTGTCTTTACCCAGAATATAAAAATACATATACAGTCTTCGCTGAGGTCCAGCATTCTCCAGCATCCGGTGCCTAGACTGCAGCTCTGCACAAGACGTTTGGCCATAGAAAAAATGGTTGAACCCAACTGAGCCTGGTTTCTCTCAAGGTTTTTTTTAAATTCTTCTCTTTCGCCAAATGGTAAATGGTAAATGTTTTTTTCCTTGCAGCTGTCGCCACTGGCTTGCATGGTTCAGGATCTGTAGAGCTGTGCATCGATGGAATTGCTCCACAGTGTTTGGACTCTCAGTAGTGATTATTAACCCACACTGAACTAAGCTAAACTGAACTGAACTGAAACACAGAAAACTGTTATACACTATTATAGTGAACTGTGTTCACTATTTACTATTATCTTCTATGCGAAGCTGCTTTGGCACAATCTACATTGTAAAAGCGCTATACAAATGAAGGTGAATTTAATTGAAGTCAGAATTATTAGCCCCCTGAATTATTAACCCCCCTGTTTATTTTTTCCCCGATTTCTGTTTAACGGAGAAAAGACTTTAACACATTTCTAAACATAATCATTTTAATAACTCATCTCTAATAACTAATTTATTTTTTCTTTGCCATGATGACAGTAAATAATATTTTACTACATATTTTTCAAGACACTTCTATACAGCTTAAAGTGACATTTAAAGGCTTAACTAGGTTAATTAGGTTAACTAGGCAGGTTAGGGTAATTAGGCAAGTTATCGTATAATGATAGTTTGTTCTGTAGACTATCGGAAAAAAAATTAGGTTAAAGAGGCTAATAATTTTGACCTTAAAATGATCTTTAAAAAATTCAAAACTGCTTTTATTCTAGCCGAAATAAAACAAATAAGACTTTCTCGAGAAGAAATAATATTATATTATATAATATAATATTATAATAATATTAATATAATAATATTATATTAATAATAATATAATATTATTATAATACTAATAATATTAGTAGTGATGACTTCATGAATTTTTTCAGTGATAAAATAGAAGACTTTAGACAGAAAATAGAAGATGTTAAACTTTCTGCACCACCTTATACTCCAGATCCAGTAAACATTCCACTGAATCAAAATAACCTACAATGCTTCAAAATCATAGAACAGGAAGAGCTAGATAAAGTTATAAATAGTTCCAAACTAGCTACATGTATGTTAGATCCAATTCCAACAAAATTACTGAAAGATTTGCTACCTGTTATAGGAGAACCTCTACTTAACGTTATCAACTCTTCTTTAGCTTTAGGCCATGTTCCAAATCCTTACAAGCTAGCTGTTATTAAACCTATTATTAATAAACCACAACTGGACCCCAGCAACCTAGCTAATTATAGGCCTATTTCAAATCTTCCGTTTATGTCTAAAATACTAGAAAAAGTTGTTTCTACCCAATTATCCTCCTTTCTGCAGATGAACAATATTTTTGAAGTGTTTCAGTCAGGTTTCAGGCCTCATCACAG
>CAIGQZ010001492.1:26456801-26478262 GCA_903798205.1 Danio tinwini | reverse complement strand
AGATATGGCAACCAAAATCCAACATCTGATAGACGTCATAGTGATAACATCCACACAACATCAAGCTGTAAAATCATTAGACGTTGATATTTGGTTGATTTATAGGTTGTGTTAAAAAGTGACCCAAATCCCACGTCAAGCCAATATCTTAAACCAACATCATATTGACGTCAAATACTGACATTTATTTGTGAGATATGGCAACCAAAATCCAACATCTGTTAGACATTACAGTGGTAACGTCCACACAGAGTCAAGCTGTAACATCATTAGACGTTGATATTTGGTTGATTATAGGTTGTGTTAAAAAGTGACCCAAATCCAACGTCGAGCCAACATCTTAAACCAACCATATTGACGTCAAATACTGACATTTATTTGTGAGATATGGCAACAAAAATCCAACATCTGTTAGACATTACAGTGGTAACGTCCACACAGCGTCAAGCTGTAACATCATTAGACGTTGATATTTGGTTGATTATAGGTTGTGTTAAAAAGTGACCCAAATCCAACGTCGAGCCAACATCTTAAACCAACATCATATTGACGTCAAATACTGACATTTATTTGTCAGGTATGGCAACCAAAATCCAACGTCTGATAGACGTCATAGTGATAACGTCCGCACAACATCAAGCTGTAAGATCATTAGACGTTGATATTTGGTTGATTATAGGTTGTGTTAAAAAGTGACCCAAATCCCACGTCAAGCCAACATCTTAAACCAACATCATATTGACGTCAAATACTGACATTAATTTGTGAGATATGGCAACCAAAATCCAACATCTGATAGACGTCACAGTGGTAACGTCCACACAGCGTCAAGCTGTAACATCATTAGACGTTGATATTTGGTTGATTATAAGTTGTGTTAAAGTGACCCAAATCCAACGTCGAGCCAACATCTTAAACCAACCATATTGACGTCAAATACTGACATTTATTCGTCAGGTATGGCAACCAAAATCCAACATCTGATAGACGTCATAGTGATAACGTCCACACAACATCAAGCTGTAACATCATTAGACGTTGACATTTGGTTGATTATAGGCAGGGCCAGATGGAATTTGCGGACGTTTAATTGCTATTTCTGCGGAGAATTTTGGTAAAAATCTCCGGATTTCAGCAGAATTATTTCAGGAGTATCATAACTAAAACCTTAATATGTGAAATAAAAAATAATATCTTTTTAACTTTTATTTAATGTTTAAAATGCAAATCCAATTAGATTAACAGTAAATAGTTAACTGTAAGTAAATAAACAGAATTAATGATGGGCTAAAAATCTGCGGAAAAGCTGCGAAAAATCTGCGGAATTCTGCATGCGCAGATTCCGTGTGGGCCTAATTATAGGTTGTGTCAGAAAGTGACACAAATGCAACGTTGAGCCGACATCTTAAACCAACATCATATTGACGTCAAATACTGACATTTATTCATCAGGTATGGCAACTAAAATTCAACGTGATAGACGTCATAGTGGTAACGTCCACACAGTGTCAAGCTGTAACATCATTAGACATTGATATTTAGTTAACTATAGGTTGGACGTTGGACATTGAATTTTTATTTCCAAACAAAACACAACGTCCCACGACGTTTGGATACAACGTCAATCTGACGTCATGTTGACGTCCTGTGTCTGCTGGGTGTTTAAGGCAATTTCGATTATCATACAGTAAACATCCATCATCTTCTCATCAGTGACATGCATCTAAACAGTCTCTGGGTCAATGTGTGTAGAAATTTTAGACATCTTCTTGGACACTTTTAATGCTTCCAAACAGTTTGCTGCATGTCTTAAGGTATTTCATTATGATGCAATTTAGTTTCTATGTGCGATTTGATTGGACAGGAATGACAGTACTGATTTTCCCAATCCCCATAGACTGGAAATAATAAAGTAGTGACTGCAGGTTGAAGGAAAGTAGTGGAGTACAAGTACCGATACAGCAATAAAAATGTTCTCAAGGGAAGTAAAAGTACACATTTTTAAAACAACTTAGTAAGTTACAATTCCTGAGAAAAACTACTAAATTACAGTAGTTTGAGTATTTGTAATTTGTAACTTTACGCCACTGCTCAGATGTAGTGCCGGGGATCTGAACAAAGCTATATTAAACATCAAAAACGTCCTTATCATCTGTGATCATATTGTTTAAAGAACTAAGGGAAAATGTTGCCTTTAAATGGTGCATTACTTAAAACTTTCCTAACCCCTTCATCTCACGTCATGCATATTTAATACCTTCGAAGTGACCCGCTGTTGACACGATCCAATTTAACAAGATTTCATGAAAAAAAAAGACGCCACCTCAGCTTTAATGACCACAGAACGTCTTTCCCACACACTGTTTTATTCAACACTTATTTTGTAATCATGATTATTTGATCAGTGTAATTGCTCTGATGCACAGCTCGAATTACGTTTCAATGTTCTGCAGGCTCATCCGTCGACGGGAGGCACTTCCTGCATCAATTAAGCCATGTAAACATTTATGCCAGACATTCAGGGGCGGGCTGAGGGAAGGAGAAGCTTACTTAAAACAGTGAGCTTAACATATGGCAGCCTTAAAATAAACAGAACAACTGAGAAAAAACAGTTCAATCTTACTCCCACCAGAATGTGGGGTTTATGAGCACTGATGTATAGAAAAACAACAACAACAACAACAACAGCACATTGTTGGAGGTATAAAAGAAGCTTTTAACAACACGGCGTTTGAATCCACGGGACATACGTGTACATACGAAAACGAGCTTTATTAACCACAAAGTGTTGAAATGATCAGCTCACGTTTAGAAAATAAAAGGATCGGGGATTTACATTCTGGCGTGTAAACACTGCGCTGTCCACATCTGAACTCTCCACACATGCAGTTTGGCCGTGTGTTATTTATTTTATTTTTTGTACACATTCGCATTGCATCGAAGAAAAACACAAAGCATGAATATCGTAAAGATGAGAGACCACACAAGAAGAGGGAAAGAGAGAGATGTAATTAAAAAACAGTTTAGTAGTGCACACGAGTGAAATCTATATTACAGAGTCTATAGAAAAAGCACACAATGATAATCTTCAAGCGACGACCTCCGGAGGACAATTCATCCTCAGTTAGATCTCTTTATCAGCAGTGAAACACTGTGGTTGGCATTGAACAGACACCCTTGTGCTTTGGGCCACAGTTGAAGGACTGTGAATTGGCCCAAGTTTGGCTCCTCATTGAAAAAAAGGATACGACTCTCAAGTTTTTTCCCCCCGCCTCTGAATGCCCAGATCCCAGGCTGCACTGAACCGATTAGATCGACGACAGATGATTGTGTGGACAGACTCCTGATTGTCATGTTATGAAATAACATCCACTGTTTCGTTTTTTTTTTCCTTAGTTTTTTTCGAAGTCTTCCCAAAAACAAGTTCACGTTTTCAAAATATACAGAAAAATGACGTTGAGATTGTTTTATTCCAAGCTAGTGATGCTTGAATGTGTTGGGGAATGATGCGGGAGCGACTCACCTTCAGTGTTTAAAAAGCACACATTGTTAAACGTGCGTCTGCATTCGCTTCTGCAGTGGTCGGGTCAGGTCTGAGTTCTGGGACGAGGACTGTGAGTAGTGGGATGAAGACGACACTGAGGCTTTGCTGGCTTTGTCGAACTGCACATATCCGTCCTGCTTGCTGTAGCTGCTGACGCTGCTGTCGCACTGCGTGTCCTGGAAGGAGCTGGAGTCGCTCAAGGATCCCCGCTGGAACTCGCGTTCGCAGAGCTCGATGGAGCTGCTGCCCATGCCCAGCACGAAACGCTGGCTGTAGTCGTAAAGGCGGTTGGGTCCGGCACCCAGCGTGTTGTAGATGTTGGTGTAGGACATGCCAGTGGGGACACGATGCTTTCCAAGGGTCGCCGTGGCTGGGTTTCGCACCTCAGTGTTCTGATTGGCTGTGAGAGAAATGGTCGGGGTTGGCTGTTCTTTGAAGGTGTTCACGCTGTAGTAGCCGTTGGTTGGATCCTACAAGACATAAGAGGTTAAAATTAATATAATTAATTAGGGTTGTTACAGATCACGGTTGATCCGTGATTCGTACAGATCACAACCCACAATTTGGAACTCATCCACGGATTATTACATTTTTTTTACTGGTAGATTAATACAAAATTTGTAACGATCGCAGAGAGATTGCCTCTCATGTCATTCAAATCACATGTATGAAAGCATTTAGGCTTTCCTCTAAAATATAATGATGATGAAAGAAGTTATTCAGGATGTGGTGGGTTACTTAGGTTATTAAAAGTGTTTTCTGTCACTACTTGTTTGGCCTGCAGTAATGTATTCAGTGTAAGCTGCACGAGTAATCAGTAAAAGTTTGGGATCTCAACACCTACGCAACATAAATTATAAATGATGGTGATTTGCATATGTTTATTAATCCTTTAAGTTGCTGCATTCTGAAAACAAACATCAAGAAAGAGATTCAGGCCCAATCCCAATTCTACCCCTTAGACCTTCCCCTTACCCCTACCCCTCGTTTTACGCATTCATGTGAAGGGGTAGTGGTGTCCCAATTCGCTATAGGCGTAGGGCTAAGGGGAAGGGGTATACACCCCTTTAAAATTTTCAAGACCACACTCGAAACCAAGGGGTAAGAAAATTTCCCAGAATTCCGGATGCAGCAACAGTTTCGCTGCACCCGGAAGCAAGGAGAGCCACAAATTAGTATTTTTTGTCATTATTACAATTTTTTTACAACAAACAAACACATGTTTTAATATATTCATAAATGCATTCATGTTTTACCATCATGCTTTTCTAAAAAAATGCTAAATTTCGCAATGTTAATCTATAATAATACCTCCTGTACAGCAGTCCCACACCCTTCTGACACTTGATGACACTCAAATACCCTGTCAGAAAAGTCTAGTGGCTGAGAATGAGGTTTTTACAGTGTCTGCTATAATCTTTATGATGTTTTTTGGGTAAATTTTAAAGCCCTTTGCCTTCACACATGTTTTTAAGGGCCATGGGGATGGGTTAGGGGTAGGGGTACAAAAATAGAATTGGGATTGGGCCACAGTCTTTAGTCTTTTGAGTTAGTTATGAAGTTACAAACAGTCAAAAAACACAGCAGTACTGGAATAACAGTACATAGTTTAGATAAAACCTGATGTTTATGGTAAAGATTACAATTATCGCATTTAACTTGATGCTCAAAAATGAAAGCTGTAGGCAGCAATTACATTACTTAACCAATAGGTGGCGACAACCAGCCATCAGAAACATGCCACTGAATAATTCTTCAAAAATGACACATCTAGCAATGAAACATGAAGTTTTTTGAATGAATATGTGAATAATTTATTGAAAATAAGACTAAAGATAAATATGGGTTGTGCAAATTATAATGCTATCAATGTAATAATGTTATTAGTAATTTCTACATTTAGCATTATCAGCAGCAATAGCTGTAACTGTTTAACCAATAGCTGTTTGGTTTTGTTAAAACCAAAAGTGTCTTGCAGTGCTGTTTTTGTAATAAATGCAAAGCATGCTGTATGACAGAACTTCACATGCACAAACTCTAGTGTGACAGCGGCTTTAGTTCGTGATTTAGCAGGTATCTTCACAGCGGAATGAACCGCCAGCTAATCTGGCATATGTTTTATGCAGCAGATGCCCTTCCAATCATAATCCAGTGCTGGGAAACACCCATACACTCTCTTATTCACACACACACTCCAACATTATGGCCAATTTCAGTTTCACCAATACCGCTTTGGACTGTGGGAGAAACCAGAGCATCAGGAGGAAACCCACAAGCGAACAAGTGACCTTCTTGCTATGAGGTGACAGTACTTGTACTTAAACCTTGCATTTTAAACCTTGAATAAAAGTTAAAAACTTTTTATTTTTATTTCATGTATACTCTTAAAATTGTTCTGCATAATTTATTTTGCAGATTTATTTCTTTTTTTCTATACGAGATACCAGAGCTGTATTGTAGTATTCAGTTTTGGACATTTTAGACATTTATAGACATTTTAGACAATTATTCTGTGATTCATTAAATAAATAAACAAACAAAAAAATAAATAAGCAAGAAACCAACCAACCAACCAACCAACCAAACAAACAAACAAACAAACAAACAAACAAACAAACAAACAAACAAACAAACAAACAAACAAACAAACATTCATTTATTTATGTTCCTTCGGCTTAGTCCCTTATTTATCAGGGATCACCACAGAGGAATGAACCGCCAACCATTCCAGCATATGTTTTACGCAACGGATGCCCTTCCACCTGCATCCCAGTACTGGGAAAAACACTTACACACATACACACTCGTTCACACTTATCACTAAGGTTAATTTTGTTTACACAACACAGGGACAACATGAAAACTCCACAGAGAAATGCCAACTGGCTAAGCCAGGACTCAAACCAGCGACCTTCTCACAACAAACAAACAAACTAATTAATGAATGGCACAAATTTTTTCAGTACTGTTGATTGTTGGTGGTTTTAATATTTTTTAAATTAATTTGCAAGCAATTAATATGTACAATTTAATATGTATTTAATCAAAGAAGTCATAAATATCAATAATAATGGGGTCTTTGCTTAGGGCCCAGTAGTTTGGGGTATTGCCCTGGTCCTGATTCACATTACTCACACACACACACACACACACTCACAAAAAGATCGGCAAATAAATCCAATGATGTCACTCCTTTTTGCCATCATTATTATACAGTAGATGTGGTGTGGATTTTGCAAAAAAATAGATTTTAACAGCAATATTTCTATCATCGTCATTACATGGTGTGAACAGGCCTCTGAACAACATGTACTATTTACATGTACACATATAGTGCAAGTTATAGTTTGTCTGATATGTAACTAAAACAGCTCTTTTCTGCTGAAAAAATGCACTAAATAAACCATTTAATGAATCGTCGCCTCAAAGAAGTCAATAACACACTAATCACATCAAATGATTCCCTCTTTATGTTGTTCTCTCTGTCGGTGGACGTTTTGTTGGATGTTTTCCTGAAGCTTGTCATCTAATTAATCTGTTTATCAGAATCTGTTAGCACAATTATTCAGTTAACCAAACAATTATTTACTAATCACAGGACTTGCGCGGTATACTTTTTCCAGCTCGAATTAAAAGCCAAAAGAGAGAAAGGATACTGATTTTCCTCTCATGTATTTGTGAGCTGTGAAAAGCCAAGGTCAAGTTCAGCTCACACTAATTATAGGCAGTGTGACATGGAAATTAGGGAACAGACTGATAACTGTCCCACGCTAAGAAGATTACATGGTTTAGTGGTGTGAAACAGTCATCTCCAGCATAAACAGTCAAATCCTGTTATCAGCTAATTAAATGGGCCTTGACGATTCATGTCGGCATTAAATTTGCAAAATAATCTCCATAAAATTCACTCTTATTTTATTTTTTGCCCAATTTTTATGAAGATAACATATATCTCTCCCTTTTTTATTAATCCTGGTGGCCTTGCGGGAAAGCTGAGGTGAAATAACTGGGGGATTCCTGGAAAAATAAGCAGTACAGTGTGCACTTTCACTGCTGTCAGAGTCAAGGCCGCACTGGGTGGAATGGAAGATTTGAAGATTGACAGGCCATGACGCTTTCACCTTCGAGAGATTAAGGCAGGTGTGGTTGTGGAAAGAAAACAAGTTGACAAACTCGGTTTGATGGAAATTTGAGAAGTGCTAGTGCAGAACTTACTGCTTCAAAATCTCTATCATATTCTTTTGGTAAGAATTCGTTCAGAGCATTCGTTTTCATATGTGTCTCTTTATATGCTAATGAGCTATCCTTTTTCCTGAAGTAAGTAATGTGTATTTATATAGCGCATATATTGTGTATGGCCATACTCCTAAAGTGCCTGACAATCATGAGGGGGTTCTCTTCACACCACCACAAGTGTGCAGCATCCACTTGGATGATGCGACGGCAGCCACAGAACAACGGCGCCAGTGCGCTCACCACATACAAGCTATTGGTGGAGTAGAGAGACAGTGATACAGCCAATTCGATAGATGAGAATGATTGGGAGGCCATGATGGGTAAGGGCCGATGGAGGGAAATTGGCCAGGACACCGGGGTTACACCCCTACTCTTTATGAGAAGTGCCATGGGATTTTTAATGACCACAGACAGTCAGGACCTTGGTTTAACGTCTCATTTGAAAGATGGTGCTCCCTGACAGTATGGTGTCCCCTTCATTTTAAGCCTAGTTCACACTACAGGATTTTAAGCCTGATTTGAGTCCAATTTGGAAGTTACAAGCTTGCCGACAGATCTGGCTGTGATCGGGGAAATCAGCGGGTGCTCGGTGCTCGGCAGTCTTTATGTGTGAACTACTGAACAACTCATCAAAGAGGCTCGCTGAAGCATCGCAGACACCTCGCAGACGGAAATCCAATATCTAGCATGCTGAATATTCCAGAGCAGTCGGCCGACTCGACCCCACGTGCTGTCAGATGTAATGATGAGCTGCAGTCAATGAGAGAGCATATCAGCATGAGCTGAATGGCCGTGTGTTCAGGAGCTGAACAGAAACGTCTGTGATTGGCCAGAATGGGCATCGATGCACTCGCTTCATTCTGTGTTAACACGGACATGAGAGTAGGCTATATTAACAGTGGAACTAGAATTCTGTAACTATTAGAATTGCCGTAGTGGTCATTCTGATCTTTCTCACATCATATTAACATTCAAAACTTCTATAGAGATATTAAAATTAAGCTTTGAATGTCTGTCATCATATTTTATGACAGCAATACCCTAAAAATATTATCTTTTTTGGTAATACAGCCTATAAATATGTAGTTAAGATACTATAGAACATGCAAAGGTCTGAGCCTCGCTTTCATTTTCACTTTTAAACAACAGCTATTTCATGGCACAGAATATGCTGTTTTGAAAGATATATCTGAAGTAAATTTATGTTTTTGCTGTCAGAAAGTTTTGTTTATTTTAGCAGGAAGTTGCTAGGCAAAAAAATACATGCATATATAAAGTCACAGCGAAAAGAAGCAGACATGCATGCAGTCATTTTGACCAACATAGTAATTAAAGGTAGACATGCTCAGCTCTGTTTTGTAATTAAAAAAAAAAATGTAAATGTTAGAAAGAAATACTCAGATATTTATGTGTATCTTTCCACTTGAACTTTGCAGATGATCGATTGATCCGCTGACGCATCAGCTGACTGATGATGTTTTTAAATGCTCCCTTGAAAGCTTGAAAAGCTGTCAGTGATGTAATCAGCACACAAGCAACCAATAGTTTTCAGCTTTTTCTGATTGATCATAAAGCATGCTGTCTTGGGAGAGAGCTCTGAGCTCATAAGATCCTCGAGCCCAGGGCTCCCTCCCATTTGCAGGGCGAGAGGGAAGTTTGAACTCAGGTAGGTCTCGAGAACTCCCCTGCTTATTTATGGTTAATGACAAATTAGGGATTGCTATAGAGAGATATACTGCTGACTAAGAGCTCATCTGTGGCGCTAATTTGGTTTGGCCAATTCACCTATGTCATAAATTATGGATTGCGAGAGGAAACTCATGCGAACATGTAAACTCCACACAGAAACGTCGACTGGCCTGTTAGAGACTTGGACCAGTGACATTCTTGCTGTGAGGCAACAGTGCTCACCACTGGGCTGCTATGCCGCGCTATCAAGGAAAAGGCAGAGGCGGATCTAGGGGTGGGGCCACAGGGGCACCGGCCCCCATTTAAATCGGGTTGGCCCCTGTTGTGCCCCTCTCCTCTAAGTCATTGCTGATTTATATCAGAGCTTGGACATAAAGATGTGCTTTATTCATGTTGAACGCTGGTGATATCTGTTACTTCAGCTATTTTTCTTGTATGATGAATGCTTTCATCCCTTCCCTGCAGATAGATTTTTCTGAAACAGGGATTAAAATTGTTACAATGTTGCTTGCTGTACGGTTCGCTTTTAAAACAAACCAAAACTGATAGTCATATGTGGGTAGACTAAACATGTCATTCGTTGATCCGTTGGTTGCAAGGTTTATTTTCTGCGATTCTGCTCATAGCGTCATAAATTTGTTATTTTTTTTTCGTTATGTCAACGGTAAAGGGGCTTCATGGCGAAGTCAATAGTTAAAGCAAAGATGGCTTCTGTGCTGTCATTCACGATGCAACACGAACGCTTTCTGTTTAAAATTACTGTGCTTTTTTATCACTGTAAAAAGGTTACAGAACAATTGTGAGGGCAAATCTGTCAAAATGATGGACATCACTTACTTAACGTGACCTGATATCTGACAAACATCATGTCTTAAAAAGCTGCTTTTTTTAACAGCTGCATCATTCATCATGACATTTGCCAGAAATGATAGCTGTGCATTAGGACTTAACACACTTGAACATGTTCTTCACAGTCAGAGATTAAGCCAGAATACAGAGTTAAAGTTATTTCAGTTTGGTGAACAACACTGCAGATTATGCAAAAAAAACTTTATTAAAGAACAAGTGAACTGACGATTTTTTTAATTAAATGGATAGATCACCCAAAATGAAAAAGTACTTTAATTTACTCAAGTTTCTTTCATCTGTTGAAAACAAAAGAAGATACTTTGAAGAAATCTGAAAAACCTGTAACCATTTACTTAGTAAGTAAAACAAATACTATGGAAGTCAACCATGCTTAAAACATGAACATGAAACAGCTTCTTTAGATTATGGAAGTATTTTTTTATCTAATGAATGCTGGGGGGAAATATTTGTTTGTTGTAAGAATCAGTTTCTTAAAAAAAATACAAAAATAATGATAAAACCTACAATCTTGCTCAAAGACACATGCAACTTCTCCTGTAACCTTAAAGTGATCTTGGAGAGTATGATGTAGATGAACATGTTGTTTCTGACCGCTAAAATGTTCAATGTTAACTAACCCATGTTACAACACTCCCCAGTCTGCCATATTTATTAACACTATTTTCTTTCTCACAGAAACGCTGCAGGTAAAATTATGATTTTCTGATATCTCTGCTATTTGTAGATGTAAAATTAGCCCCTGAAAAGATATAATAGGCCTATATAAAGTAATATATACTACATTTTTAATAGGACAAAAATAATCATATGTTCTAAATAACTTGGCCCCCCTCAGTAAACTGTGGGCCCACCTTGGCCCCTGCCTTTAAAAATTCCTAGATCTGCCACTGGAAAAAGGGAGGAGTAAGGGTGGAAGGGGGATTCTTCAAGATGAAGATGACTGAGGTAAGAAACTCTGGTTATTTATAGTGGGTTAGGAATCATCTGGTTAGTGAACCGTGCATAAGCTAATGCGGGACCGGCTGTGATCAATCATAAGCATGTGATCCTCCAAAAATGTGTTTATAAGTAAACTTCAAGTGTGTATTAGCAGTTTTCATTTCTTTTATTTTAAAGAAAAATGTGGTTATTGATTAGTGATTACATACAAATTATTTTGTAGATGGTAAGAGAAGTCTAAGCCCAGTCTAAAATGTCTAAATGACTCTCATTTAAAAAGTGAACTTAAATCTGCAATGAACTCTGTTTAAATGGTTTTGCAAAGTTGCAAATAAAACTGAAGTATAACATAGCAGTTTTCTTCAATGTTTTTTGTTTAACTGAATGCTTTCTTTGCCATTTCTTTGTAATTATTTGTTGCAATACAATTCACATGAAGGTTAAAATATTCAAAATTTCCTTTTCATCATAAATCATGCAAATCAAAAGCAAACTATATGGTTTATCTTAAACCATTGTACCCTTATAAATGCTGCTCAATAACAAGTCTCAAGATTCGATCCTTGGCGAATATATAACTAATAATGGATTTGTCTGTTTAAAATGTGCATATTCCAGAGATCAAGTCCTTGAAAAGTTGAGCTTTTGAAATAATCTGAAAGGCTGAAAAATTGTAGACAAAAGATCCAGACGGAAGTCTAGCCAAACGGCTTTCATTAAACGAAATAGCATGCGCATTCAAGCAAAAGCCTCAGTGATTCTCAATTACCAGAGGACATAATAAAGACTTGGGCTTTGGAGATCTGACGTGCAGTCCGTCAGTGTGACAACATGTCCATTTATGAACATTTTTTTATAATGGACTTGGTATGGAAAAAGAACATGGTGAAAAAAGAGAAACGCAGAGAGCGAGAGTTCCCACAACTCTGCTTTATTAGATTCCGCGAGATTACGCGGCTGTTCTATTAAATCTGTTTTTTATGAGTGTGATGGAGAAATGACTCTCTGGGGTTGTTTAATGGTGACAGATGCGAGTCCTGCAGAGTTCTCCCCCCGTCTTTCCATCCCTCTGTGTTCATCACCTTAATGTGTTGTAGCTCCCTCTCCTCCTCCTGCAGGACCTCCAACTGTTTCAACACCGATTCTTGCTGAAAGTCGGCTCGCTCCATCTGAAAGCAGAGAGAAAGTGAGATGATGATGTGCTGACTGCTATCGATTTCAGCCTGTAAACACGAGCTGGAGAATTCCAGCATCTGCAGCTGCGAAAAAACAGAAATTCCCTTCAAGCTCAGGTCTGATCTGAACCTGGTCAAAGTTCAAGGATGCTGTAGTGCTGTAATGTGATTTAAGAGCTGCCGGCGAAAAATATCTTTATGCTAATGACTCAACAAATTCCAGCAGTAGTGAGTGCTGGGCAGTATTGAGGTCTTTTTTATAATCAGAATTCCAAATTTTAATTTTATTTGTCACATACAGAGTAATACACAGGTATGATATGGAGTTAAATGCTTACACAATCACTCGTGGTCAAATAATAACAACAATAACAAAAATAAAAGCAATACGACTTACAATTTTGGAGAAATAGAAATGCAATGTTAATAAAAAGCAAATATAAAATATTTAAAGACTTTCGATATACTTTGGTACTTTAGTTATATAGATAAAACTGAAAGTGTTGTCATCATTTACTCACACTTCCCAACAAGCACACAACATCATAAGATGTTAATATTAGGTTAGATTTAGGTTGTGATGTCAGGTGACGAAAATTCAATGTCTAGCCAGCATCTAAGGACAACGTTGTTTAGACGTCCAATAACAACGTCATTGAAGTGATGTTGATATATGGTTGGTTTTAGGTTGTGTTGGAACATGACCATAATCCAACGTCAAGCCAACATCTTAATCCAATGTCATATTGACGTCAAATACTGAAATTTATTCATCAGGTATGACAACCGAAATCCAACGTCTGATAGACGTCATAGTGGTAACGTCCACACAACGTCATAAGACATTAATATTAGGTTAGATTTAAGTTGTGACGTCAGGTGACCAAAATTCAATGTCTAGCCAGCATCTCAGGGACAACATTATGCTGATGTCCAATAATGACGTTGATTTTTGGTTGATTTTAGGTTGTGTTGGAACGTGACCATAATCCAACGTCAAGCCAACATCTTAAACCAACATCATATTGACGTCAAATATTGACATTTATTCGTCAGGAATGGCAACCAAAATCCAACGTCTGACAGACGACATAGTGGTAACGTCCACACAACGTCATAAGACATTAATATTAGGTTAGATTTAAGTTGTGACGTCAGGTGACCAAAATTCAATGTCTAGCCAGCATCTAAGAACAACATTATGCTGATGTCCAATAACGACGTCAAATAATTATATCTAATGCAAAACATATAAAACATACTGTATTTGACCTTACATGTACATATTTGTACTTTCAATAAATGCAACATATATTTCTTATTTGTATATCTTTAAAGTTTAAAAATGAACTTGTATTTTAGACATATAAATTGGATTTACACATTTAAATTAGAAATTAGATCTGTTTACTGCACATTAGAGTAGACTTTGTGTGTCAGAAAAGCAAGTGATTAAACCATACCTGTCAACATTGGGATATAAAAATACGGGATACACCCCCAACAACTGTTACAAATGTGGGGAGGAGATTAGCTTCAAATGATAGAATACATAACAAACATTAGAAAATTGAAAATAAAATAAAAGGTTTAGCCTATAAAAATCAATTTACTCATTACATTGGTGTTATCAAAGGGTTAAAAGTGTGTTGATTTTTTTACTTTAATTATTCAGCGATTACTCTATGTACCACTAGAAGGAAGCCTGCGTACCACTAGTGGTACACATACCACAGTTTGAGAACCACTGATTTAGAGCACACCAGAATACACAAAATTTAGCCAATTTTCATGCGCTGTTTGTGGCATGGCAGTAAAGTTTCTTGATTATTATGCTGAAATGAGAGAAAAGTTCTTGCCAGCTTAAAGAACTTTCTCTGTGGCGGGTCCTCGGATGTGGAACACCTTGCCCCTTGATATTAGGATGGCTCCATCACTATCTATTTTTAAATCTCTTCTCAAAACGAACCTTTTTAGCTTGGTTTTTTAATATTATTTTAATAGTCCTTTCTACTGCTACATTCTTACAATTTACAGACTTTCTCTTGTCTTATTTCTATGTTTTGTTTTATTATGTCTTTTTATTTTTGACTTGTCTTGTGTACAGCACTTTGGTCAGTCTTGTGACTGTTTAAATAAAATAAATTGAACTTGAACTTAAAAAAAATAACAAAATCAGCTTAGAAAACAACAACATTTCATTTCTGTCAGTCTTAGTACACAATGTAACTACAGAAGATTCAATCTTTAAATATGAGAATATACTTTTTAGTCATTTTTGAGCGAGATGCTAATGGTCTAATCTGAATCAATGATCTATGCTAAGCTAAGCTAAAAGTGCTCCCGCCAGACACAGATTGGATGAATGGATTAAAAATGGTAAAACTCAACAGGTTTACGCTAGGATAGTTGTAATACAGGCCTATTTTCAAAATAAAGTGGAGTGTTCCCTACAAAAACCTCAAAGAAATCATCTAACTGTTTGAGCTACAGAATCAGTGGATAAAAAGCATTTGACCTTTTAGACAGGAAACACACGCATAAGCGTGCAGACTCATCCAGCTCGACTTTGATGCTCCATAGGAGCCAATTTACACCTGCATTAGAGCTCTTAACAACCAGACGGATACTAGCCAGATGCAAAGGAAGTCAGAGAGAAGTGGAGAGGGGGATTAGCAGAGCAAACTCACCATCATTTGCTTCATGTTGCTGTGCTCTTCCGGCTCTCTCGCTGCGTTATGATCCTTATGTACAATCTCCACTCGGATGTCATTTTTAGCGGACACGACTCCCTTGAGATCTGGTGGAAATCGTTCTGATTAGACATGAACCACTACAGCTTCCCTTGAGCTTTGACATGATTCTGATTCTGGTGAACATGAACAACACTCACTAGTGAACAACATGCAAGGTATTTTCCCGAACCGGGCAGCTAACCCATGTGGAAATTTGATATTTGGCAATGCATTCAAATTACATATGTGCCATACACGCTTTTGGATTTCTCACATGTAGAACAATGTATAAAATATATGCAACATATATTTCTAAATATTTAAAATGTATTAGCTATAAATGTCGATATGTGTGTATATAAGTCAAAATGAGTAGCCTTCTTTCTTTTTTGAAATATTTCTCAAGTGCTGTTTAATGGAGAGAATATTTTATATAACATATAATTAGGTAAACTAGGCAACTTGGGTAATTAAACAGGTTATTGGACAACAGTGCTTTGTTCTGTAGCTAATTGAAAAAAAAGTAATGTTAAAAGAGGCTAATAATATTGAGCTTAATTTAATTTTAATTTAAAACCTGCTTTAAAATCCAACCAAACTACAACAAACAAGCCTTTCTCCAGAAGAAAAAATATAATAGGAAATACTGTGAAAATTTCCTTGCTGTTTAACATAACATGGGAAATATTTGGAAAAATGAATAAAAATGTTTATGAGGGGCTATTAATAATTTTAATAATTATATCTAATGCAAAACATATAAAACATACTGTATTTGACCCTACATGTACATATTTGTACTTTCAATAGTTGAAAGAAATACATACAGTGGTGTGAACCTCGTATACAGTGTTTGCCTCTTACTGATTTATTTATTTATTTTGCATGTTTGTCACACTTTAATGTTTAACATCATGAAACAAACTTAAATATTAGTCACAGACAGGGGCATTGCTAGACATAAAGCTTGAAGTCAGAATTATTTCTGTTTATCCCCTGTTTATTTTTTCCCCAATTTCTGTTTATTGGAGATATTTTTTCAACATATTTCTAAACATAATAGTTTTAACTCATTTAACTGATTTATTTTATCTTTGCAATGATGACAGTAAATAATAGTTGACTAGATATTTTTCCTGACACATTTTTGTTTTGTTTTTTTGGATGCCAACAATTGTGTTCTATGTGGTCATGTGCAAGAAATAATGTTCCCTGATTACCAGATTTAAAACTATGTAGTGCTAAAAATCAAGGTTCTAGTCAAAGACAAGGAAAAAAAGACAGAGCTAATGTTATACAAGGCCAGTGTGATCATCAACAGCAAAACTGCATTCTGACAGCGAACTACGCCTGTACGGCAGGCCCAGGGAATGTGAACTTACACATAAAGGTAAAGTTGGTTTTATATTCGCACATTCAGACTTTCTCCTTAATAATATAATTTCATAAAAGTATTATTTACAAACTCTGAATAGCAAAATCATATTAGCAGCCGATGACTATCGAAGTACAACATTGTTCACAGTCAAAAAAACAGTGTTCATGTTGTTTTTAAGACTCATTGGAAGTTATAGAAAATGCTTAATTGCAGTAGTTGCTGCTAAGGGTGGCCCAACCAGTTATTATGTTTAGGAGGCAAATACTTTCACACAGGGCTATATAGTTTTGTAATTTGTTTTCCTTTAATAATAAAAAACCTTATTTTTAACTTTATCTTTGATTAATATTTACATTTATTTGATGATCTGAAACATTAAAGTGTGACAAACATGCAAAAAAAAGATATCAATAAGGGGGCTAATACTTTATGTAAACCAGCATTTTTGACACATATGTTGCATTTACTTTTTACAGTCTATATATGTGAAATCCAAATATGAACTTGTATGTCACATATATAACTTGCATATATTGCCATATACATGATTTTTTAAGGGGAATGTCAAGCCAGGCTCATTCTGAAAACGTAGTCCCTGTGGATGTTTCTAGAGACCATGAATTATGTAGCCGGATGTACGTATGGCTTCATTTTGTATTTTTAAATGAACGATACGGGGCGGTATGACGCCGTTCCTTTTTCCCGCTCACCGGCTGACCACTCACCTCCGTGTGGAGGGTTTTCCTGCCGCATTCAGTTTGGCCCGTTAGCTCGTCATTTTACGTCGGCGGACTTGAGATGCAGAGAGGAGCTGACCACGACAACGACGGGGTGCGAGTCCGGGGAAGAGCGGTTCCAGAAATCAGGTAAGACAAAAACAGAATCCAAAAAATAAAACGAACAAGTAAATAACAGGGTGAGAACGTGGTAAAATCCGAAAAAACGTGGTGTAAATCAGATGAGGGCTTTTCTTTTTCTGGACGGCTTTTGTAAACCGTTGGTTGGGTTCAGGGAAGTAAATGGGTGAGCGGGTTAATCGATAAAATTGGTTGGGTTTAGGGAAGGAGGAGTGTGGGTCAGTCAGTCGACTTGCCAGCCGGCCTGTCAGTCAGACAGACAATCAGCAGACAGCAGCCTCTGGTGGGTGTACGCGAGAACAGCCGGCGCGAACTGCACTCGCAAAAGAAATTTGAGATGTGAAAAAGCGCACACATCGGCCTCTTGCGGATTCGCCAAAACAAAAACTGCAAAACTCCGGAACATATTTCGCAGCCTCCAGAATTGTCCACGGGACTACGTTTTCAGAATGAGCCCGGGTTGGGGAATGTGCAAGAAGTGAGACAAGGGCTTACTTTCGCTTTTTACTGTGCCGGAAATCTCTCTCTGTCTAGAAGAGAGTGACACTGGGAGTGATGACATCACCAGGTGCATGTCCTCTGTGGCGCACGGTCACAACATGCAAAGGAAGTGAGATCACTTGTTAAAAAATGAGGTCTTTACAGTCGCGCTCAGATAAAGTCAGGCTGAGGAGCAGGAGCTGGCCGCTAATGGAGGCAATTTGCGAAAGGCAAGATAAGACAATAAAGACCTCAGATAGAGGAAGACGTGAGGTAGGTGTGGGTGTGCTCTTATCATCGTGCTCTACAGTGCTGAAGAACTACTCAGGAAATGTGGCTTGCTGGGCTACAAGCTACTGGTGCCTCAAACTACTGTCAATTCTACTTTTTCAACAAGCAGCATTACAGGTTAGCATGCAATTTCAGACATTTACATTTCAACAGTTTCTGATTGGCTAGATTTTTTATTCAAGTTTATTTAAACACTCTTCACATGTACAATCCAGTAACTTGTTGAATCTATGCCACAAAGGATTAAGGCAGTTCTGAAGGCAAAAGGGGGTCCAACTCGTTACTAGTAAGGTGTACCTAATAAAGTGGCCAGTGAGACTGTATAATCCTGTATAATAAGTACTGTAAAAACAATGCAGGGTTGCACATAATTCATTCACGCTGTGTTAACCCAAATAGATCAAGCTAATTTAGCAAATTTAAGTGGATTAAACATAAAACAATTATTTTGTCCCCCCAAAAATCCCAAGAGTTCAGTTCATTTTAAATAAGAAGCTTAAACATGTGAGTATTTGAGTAAACTTTCCAGTATAATAAGTATATTTTAAGTATAATAAGTATTTCTAAGTATAAGTATATGTAAATGCACTGCTAAAATATACAAAATATGCGCTAATAAAAAAACCCTGTGTAATAAGTATATTTCAAGTATAATAAGTATATTAAAACACATTCCTTACATATACAATACATGTGCTAATTAATAAAATATCCAGTATATTTCCAGTATAATAAGGATAGTTCCCAGTAGAAGTTTATATAAATGCACACTTTACATATACAAAATATGCACAAATAAAAGAAATCCAGTATAATAAGCATATTTCCAGTATAATAAGTACAGTATATAAAACACATTCCTTACATATACAATACATGCTCTAATAAAAAAATATATCCAGTATAATAAGTACAGTGCTCAGCATAACTGAGTACACCCCATTTTGAAAATGATTATTTGTATCCATTTCTCAGTGAATTAACTATATTGGTGCATTTAAACAAAACCGATTTATTAAACAGATATATTTATTAAAATAATATTTTAATCACAGAACATCTTCAGAAATGGAAAGATTATACATTTAAATTGCTATTTTTGAAAATGTTAGTTAAATTTTTTCCTTAACATACATTTGGGCTACTAATTTCTAAACAATTATTGTAAGTTATTTTGTTAGATAAGCTCCAGATTTGGCTTCAGTACTGACTAATCTAATGTATATGCACAAATATATTGTAAATTATAATATTGTAAATTATTTTCTATAATTTCCTATAGTATATATATTAAATAAATTAAATTATTAATTTAAATGAGAAATTTGTGAGGGGTGTACTCATAAATGCTGAGCACTGTATATTTACAGTATATTAAAATATAAACACACTCCTTACATACAATATATGCTCTAATAAAAAAACAAACATAATTCACTTTATTAGCAATGTATAATATGTAGCAATGTATAATATGTATACATATATATATTCATAAATGGCTAGTTAATTAAGTGAATTAAAAAAATATATTTTTAATGATAATCTTGCAATTTTAAAACAATATCCAACAAGGATGCATAAAATGTATCCTGCATATATAATTCATGTTTTTTAATAATAATTTTACAAATCTTTTATTTAAATAAACTAAAAGTAAATGCATAATTTAAGATTTTTTAATAAGAATTTCTACATTTTAAAACAATATCCGGCAAGGATGCATGAAATTTATCCTCCATGTATTATTAACTTTTTAATTATTATTAGGTATAATAATAATAATAATAATAATAATAATAATTTTTTAAAAAATTTACAAGCTCAAGGTATTTTAATAAATTAATAATAAAACTTTCATTTTTAATCTTTAATACTTATTCATTTATTATTTAAGATTTTTGATAATTGTATTAATTGTGATTTATTAAAAAAAATAACAAGTTTATTAAAAAGTAATTTAATTCCTGAATGATAACAAGACACTAAAGACTTTAGAAATGATGCTGCAAACTCAGATTTTGGATCAGCTAAATAATAACTCATCAGCGTAAGAGAAACTCCTTGCGAAAAACAGTGCATATAAACAACCTAAAACACAGGCACAATATTCTCAATTATGATGACAGCATACACATTTACAACTCCCAATTAAAAGTATAACACCACCAAATTTACATAACCAACTAAAAACATCTGCTGAACAGCCTAGTCTTTACTTATTATTTATTTTAATTACAACATTTCACATTTTAATATCCATACAAACTTTTTTTTCAAGTTTTTCCTCGGCTTTGCACAAATATAATAAAAAAACAACTAACCAATGTAGTGTTTTGTCACGCTACACCGCTAATTGTTGGAAAAACAACTTATTAAAAGAAAACAACACTAATCTGACAACATCTGAGCAGCCGTCATGCCAGAGAACATATTTTTTTTGTTAAATACAGTAGCGCTCTTTTTTTAATTAGCTGCTGTTGTGGATAAAGTTGTGCGACTCGGAGTGTATAAAAAAAGTTGTGTGTCTCAATGGACATATGGGGCGACTCGCTTGTGTTTGGGTCTCTGTAGGAACACAAAAGCTCACTTACTCCTCTGCAGACGAGCGCAGCAGAAAGCCCCCAGGGTCCCGATGAGGACGATCAGAGCCAGGAAAGCTCCCACTGCAACCCCGATGATGACGGCCAATCGCAGAGACCCTGAGGAGAACACAGAACCGCCGGGATCATCAGACAAACCTGCTGACAGAACGCAGAGCTCATGCTACACACACACAATAGTCCGCATCGGGAGTGTGTTTGTCACTGGAGGAGACATAATGAAGTCGTGTTTCCAAGAGTCTTGGATTAAATCCTATGGGGGGATGAGCTGACCTCTTTGAATAACTCAGCTCTGCACCTTGGGAGTTGGCTTTACTGGAGGAAAATGGGCCAGGATTTGAATAATAAAAAAATAGCGTCTAATTTCGTTTAGATATTTCAAAAAAATTATAAAGGCAAGTAAAAAAAAGGATTAAGGGCTGTTTAAATTAGATTCATAATGGAAGTTCTGAATATGTCGGAATTCCATTAAAGAAATCCAGTAATTTAAGTAGGTGACATTTACCTGAATAAGCACACTATGATCCAGTCTTTGCCCTAATGCTTGGAGAAAAAAAAAGTCATGGTATTTAGTCAGTGCAACGTGAGTAAAACTCTTGATTGATACCTCACTTTTTGAAGAGAATAATAAAATAAAATAAAATAAAATAAAATAAAATAAAAT
>CAIGQZ010001492.1:26434222-26448387 GCA_903798205.1 Danio tinwini | reverse complement strand
TAATATAATATAATATAATATAATATAATATAATATAATATAATATAATATAATATAATATAATATAATATAATATAATATAATATAATATAATAGTTGAGAGTAGTTAGGATAAATATAGATGAAAACAAACAAATGGCAATAATAATAATAATAATAATAATAATAATAATAATAATAATAATAATAATAATAATAATAATAATAATAATAATAATAATAATAATTATTATTATTTTATTATTTATGCTATTATTAACATATTATATATATATATTACTTTTTATATTAAATATTTGTTATAAATATCAAATATTGCTTTAATTTAATATTATATAATATAATATTAGCTGAGAGTAATCAGCATAAATAGATGAATAAAACAATAAAAAAATACAATAAAAATAACAAAAAAATTAAATAAAATAAAATAAAGAGACATGCGCTATAGGTGACTTGGATGAACTAAATTGGCCATAGTGTATGAGTGCGTGTGTGAATGCAAGAGTGTATGGGTGTTTCCCAATACTGGGTTGCGGCTGGAAAGGGCATCCACTGTGTAAAACATATGTCGAAAAAGTTGACAGTTCATTCTGCTGTTGTGACCCCCTGATAAATAAGCTAAGGAAAATTAATGAATGAATTAAAATACAATAATAATAGTCCATGATTCATAAAATATTAAAGGAAAAAATAGCAAAAAACTAAATGTGCATGAATATCAATGCAGATACCACTGTCAAATGTTTGAGCATTGAACTGTGATTGTGCTGTGTGGATGGACAGATACTCACGATACGGTCAGGAGGAGGAGTGCTGCGGATGAAGCACTTGATCTGGCCTTTCTCCCCGTACAGAGCCTGCTGTGTCTGAGTGCTGGAGATGCTGGGAGGACCTGAAATAAAGAACACACAAACCACATCAGCATCTTCTGCCTTCATCACCTACGGTCTCGTCTTCACCACTTTCTGTCTAAAAGGGATAGTTCACTCAACAATGACAATTTGTTCCATTTCCTCACCCTCAAGTTGTTTCAAACCTTTATATCTTTCTTTCTTCTGTTGAACACTAAAGAAGATATTTTGAAGAACGATGGAAACCTGTAACCATTGACTTCAACAGTACACTGTAAAAAAATATCTTTGAATTAAACTAAATGAATTAAACTAAATGTGAATTAACAGTTTCCGTATTTTGTGATTTCCAAGTGTTTTCCGTTTATTTACGAATGTGCCTTGAAACAACAGTTCTGTCTGGTTCTTAAATCTGATTGGCTGATAGCCGTGCGATATTCTGCAGTAACAGCACTCGTACAGCCTCTTCACTCTTGTGTATCACTCCGCCCATATAGAGTGACAGCAGATCAATAAACACTACAGTTTGTCAAATATTGCAGCTGCTGGACAACATAATGAACTTTTGAGATTTCTTTAGGTGAGGATGTAGTTGTTTAGATTGCAAATATGCAGTTTATTTAAAAGGATAGTGCCTATTTTAAATATTTATCATTACGGAGATTCAGAACGTTAGTCTGTCATTGAGCAGAGCAAAGAGGGTTGACGTTTTCACAACAAGATAGTGAGCGAGACTACATAATAAGTGCTTAGGGGAGAAAAACTTCAAACTACAGCTAATTAAATCATTATAAATCAGGTAAGTGGCATTCTATGTCGATCTCTCTCTTTTGTATGTTGTAGTGCTGTATTTACACCATAGTAATCTGCCAGTGTTTGCTTTGCTTTTGCTTTTTGGGGATTAATTATTGTGATCTCCCGACTGCAACAGAGACATACTGGGAAATCTCTGTAGACTGATGGCATTTCATGGCGTTCAGCCTTGTTATCTTAAAATATGAGCAAAATCACCTGTTTTGTTATCTCTTTAGACATTACGCTAGAGAATCATTCAAATAGTAGCTCTAAAGTGATGTGTTTTAAAGCAATAGTTTCTGATGTTCTGACGTCAGCTGCAGATGTGAATGAATGGTGGAAGAAAGTAGTTCCTCGTACAAAAGTATTTTGAGACTTTTTTGATTGTCTTTTTTAAATACACAGTTATGGCATGGAACTGTGGTTTAAACGCAATATCACACTCATAGCTGCACGATATGGCTGTATAGCGTCACTGGTGGCTACGTTCACACTGTAAGGCTTAGTGCTCAAATCAGATTTTTTTTTCTCAGATCTGATTTTTTTGCCTAGCTGTTCACACTGTTGTTATAAATATGGCCAATATCAGATGTGCAGTGTGAACAGATCATGGTGGTAAACTGACCCGCATGCGCAGAAGTATAGTTACGGACAACACAAAATGTCTAATTATGCACACAATGTGTATACTGTATGAAGCACCTTGTCAGATTATGCTTAATATGATTATTGCCCTTTTCACAGACAACCGTGGTGTATTACATGAACTGTAAAGGGTTGTTCTGCTTCTACTAATGTGTATTTTGGCATTTGAAACCTAAAAAGAGTCCCTTGTGATTGAAAACACTAATCATTTGTGATTTATGACAACCGCGGCGCGCGTCTGTCTGACCACCGGTGTAGTGAACTCATCAAGGGTTAATGAGCAGCCGCAGACTGAACTGTGAAGGCGGGGTTGGTTTATCTCTGTTTGCAGTTATTTTATTTTACTTTGTTATAAACAACAGACACGTGCAGATGGGTGGTTTGGGTGCTTGAGCTCCTGCCCTTTATTTGCTCTGAGATAATGTTCGTCCTTAAAATGAAAGTGCCCCCTCATTTGTGCACGGATGCCCTTTCCGCAACACCCCCGACGCTCTTTAGCATCGCAATCATCCGTGCCCCGATCGTTAAACAGAGTGGTTAACAAGCACCAGTTTTGCCTTCAAAATCTTTTTCCCTTTTGCCCTGTGTGTTATTCTACTATGCTGCAGAGGTGTAGATGATGTTTGCAGCACAGAATGATGACGTATGTCGCTCGAAGAAAATGCAAAAGTCACATAAAATCCGACATAACCGTTTACACCACGGTCACATTGCAAAACATCAGATCTGTGTCTGATTTAAGACTACATATGAAAGTGGCACAAATCTGAAGTGAAAAGATCAGATTCCATGCGGGTTGGTCTGTTCACACTGTCAAGACCTGAGTCACATATGGGCGAAAAGATCAGATTCGGGCCACATTTGCCTGCAGTGTGAACGTAACCTAAGGCACGCCTCCTACTAGTGCCGATATACAGCCATATCACACAGCTACTCATGAGATATTGCTCATTTAAAAAGTATTAATAAAAGCAACTTCAAACTTTTTAAGGTTAAAAGTTGTTGGAGGAAAGACCAAGGTCCCATAACGAAACTCAAAAGCATAAATAGACAGGGAAATATAAAAACATTTAAACAAACTACGGAAAACTGCTAATTTGTAGATTTTTTTACAGTGCAAAATAGAAATAGGTTACATGCTTCAAAATATCTTCTTTTAATGTTCAACAGAAAATAGAAACTCATTAAGGCTTGTAACAAATGAGAAATATGTATATTTATGAGTAAATGATAGCAGAATTTTTCGATTTTGGGGGAACTGCCCCTTTAAGACGAAGAAAGCAGGAATCAAAAATGAACTTTTTTTACATTCGCAGCTTTCCATTTCCTGACCGTTCGCAATCCCGGCCTAAAAATGTCCAGAGAGGACAGAATGAAATCATTGTCATTCTTTACGGCCCAAACACTCTGGCTTTCTATGTAAATTAGACTCATTATAGATTGTGCTTTATTCACACAATTCTCTGCTATTTGACCGGCACAATTATCCTTGTGCTACATTTTGGAAAAAGCTGTCATGGGGCCTTTTCAAAATGTACACCTTTGTGCTTTATTTACCCCTAAAGGGAGCTCATTTTGGTTTTTCAAAGGTATATAAACTGTGCATATTAGTACATAAAGTGCACTTATTATTAGGAACAGCATGATATCGCAGTCACAGCTATTGTAAATCGGCCATATTGGAGGCACAGAATAAACATAAACTTAAAAGTAGGAAACGTGCATAGTTTTTCTGATCATTGCTGCTAAAAATGATCAATTATTGTCATGTTTTGGGCTTTGCTAATCACACAGACTGGAGAAAAAAAAAACATTTAGAGAACTACAGACCAGTGTTGGGTCATTCTTGAAGGATTTGTTCATTTTGAACCAATCTTCAATGTGACTCGTGAACAATGAGTCCTCTCTGGGAGTGATTTGTTCATTCGCTCATGCGCACATTGTGTTGATTAGTTCCTTTTTCGAGTTCTCTATCGAGTCATTCGTTCATCATGTTAAAGACATAAGAAAATTATTTGCCATCAGAGTCTTTTTCAAGTCCTTGGGTTTGAGTCATTCGTCTCTTTACATGCTTTCACATGATGAATGAACGTTTTAAAGCCCGAAGACTCGAAGGGCGAACTAACTATGGGTAATTTCGGCTCAGACTGTGTGTATTGGTCAAGCTTATATGGAGCTGTCTTTGTCATGTGAACATACAGTACAACGCAAACTTGAAGACTTAAAGTGCCGAGCCAATCATATTCAAAAGACCCAGGGGAATAATAAATCATTATTTTCTCTTTCTTATAGCAGTCTATCAACGGTTGTAGATGCGTTTAAAAAGCAACTCATAATATTTCAATGATACTTTGAAAAAAATATTTGTTTATCTTGTTGAACGAGACTCAAAGATCCAAGTCGGTAAACTGATATGAACTTCCCAGCACTACTACAGACTGCCAAGTTACATTTACAGCCGCTTAGGGCCATGGGGAATTAGGGCCCCCCAACCAATGCCAAGATGCCTTATTAATCATATAGAATAATCATGTAAAATCTGTCTATAAGGTGACGCGGTGGCACAGTGGGTAGCACGTTAATCTCACAACAAGAAGGTCACTGGTTTGAGCCTCGGCTGGGTCAGTTGCCGTTTCTGTGTGGAGTTTGCATGTTCTCCCCTATTCGCGTGGGTTTCCTTCGGATGCTCCGCTTTCCCCCACAAGTCCAAAAACTTGTGGTATAGGTAAATTGGGTACGCTAAAATTGTCAGTAGTGTATGTCTGTGTGTGAGTGTGTATGGATGTTTCCCAGTAATGGGTTGCAGCTGGAAGGGCATCCGCTGCGTAAAAATGACGAGACTGCCTACAGGGAGGAGATACAGCATCTGGCCATTTGGTGCACCGACAATAATCTGCTCCTTAACAACAACAAGACCAAGGAGCTCATTGTGGACTTCAGGAAGGGACGAACAGGCTCACATGATCCCATCCACATCAATGGGATGGCCGTTGAGCCTGTCTTATCCTTCAAGTTCCTGGGGACCCACATCTCAAAGGACCTTTCCTGGACCACCAACACCTCCAGCCTGGTCAAGAAGGCTCACCAGCGCCTATTTTTCTTAAGGCAACTTAAGAAGAACCAACTGTCATCAGCCGTCTTGGTGAACTTCTACCATGCACAATAGAAAGCATCCTGACCAACTGAGCTGGTATGGAAGCTGCTCTGTTGCAAAGCGTAAGGCACTGCAGTGGGTAGTGAAAACTGCCCAACACATCACAGGGATATATATATATATATTATAATCCTAAAAATCATGTTATAATTATTTAATAAAATAGTTCTTTATCTTAATTTGTTAAGAAACCTTTAGGGTATCAGGATCAATGATGATAATTATTTTATTTCAAGTCAGACTTATTTGAGTTAATATTTAGGTTATTTACTTAAATATATCATTTAAATCGTTTATGGAGCTGAATGCAGTAAATAGTCTGTATAAAAAAGGTCGAAAATAAACCTGCAAACAATCTAGCCTTTATAACCAGATTATTTAACAAAACATGATTACTGCAGTAAAATATATGTGGTCTTTCATTAAGCATGATGTGTACAGGATAGAGAGGGTATGAAAAGTTATTTGTTTGTTTTGAAATTTGTGAGACGGAAGTTGTCCAATAATAAACCTGAAACACACGGGGTTGTTGTCATGCGGTGAACTCGGCCATTCGTGTAAAATCGGTGTCGTCATTGAGTTCCAGCAGTCGCTCTTCAAATGCTGCGTGGGCTAAATCAGTCGTCTGATCTCGAAGCACTGTTGCGGTACTTTGATGCCACATGTGACAGTCACGTGGTGTCGGCGCAGCATCAATCCGGCCAAAATTTCTAACCGGCATACACTGCTTTAAGACAGATTTCGATCGATCTGCGCAGCGCTGCATGAAGCCGAACGCACCTAAAGTAACCTCTTTTAGCCTCTCCCCCAGCCTCCCGCTGGCCTGCAGATAACCACGCTAGTGCATACTGCTCTCTCATTGGCTGTAGGTGATCGCGGATGTTATTTTCAGTCAGAACACATTCACACGGCATGATTTGCATCGCCGACAGCTCCAGATATTTAGCATGCCAAATATCTCACAGGCATCGGCGACTCATCAGCGGTTCTCTCATAACGCGTCCTTGATAGTTCATACTGTGTGATTGTCACTCGCGTGCACGAGCATCGATTTGCTTGTGATTTCAGGCATTTGTCTGCGATTTCTAAAAACTTGTCGGCGCTAAAATTAGTCTGAACTCGGCATAACTGAGCAAATCTTGACATAAATGCAGGTTAAGATGCGAAAAAGAGATGTTGATCATATTTTTCATTGATCAAATGTGGTATAATTCGTCGATTAATGGACATGAGTGTTATAACCAGGCACGCATCCAGATTCACTTCTCTGAATTGACTCCGAGTTCACGCTGTTAGCTGATTTGCATATTCTCTTTAGTGAATCAGGCACTTAGATAACCTGAAAAACACAGCAGCTGCAAAATCATTGTTAGTGAAACTGCATTGTCAAACACTTTAGCCTTGTACAGCTCTACGTCACATAACAGCAGCTCATTTACTCTGTATTGTAACACACACTCAGCACGCACTTCATTCAGTGCACCTGTTCCACTACACACTAATGCACATACACAGTGATTTTCTTACCATGGGGAAGAGCCCGTTGGAAAACCCAAAACACTAACTTGGTCATGTGGAGCACATCTTAGCCAATCACATAGCAGCTTTCCCTGCATTCTGCTATGGAGGCAACGTTAGCTTTTTCTGCTTTTTAGGCTAATCATTTTCAATAGGCACATATTTAACGAGTCAATCACATGAGAGCAGCTTGATGCATTGAGATATACAGATGCGGTTCTGCTGTTCTAACTGAGAATGAAGAATGATCGTTGGTATTTGAGAAGCTGAGAATCTACTGGGATTTAAAAAGAATCTCTAGAGTTTAAAGAGAATGGTCCAATAAAGAGAAAATATCCAGTGAGCGCCGGTTCTGTGGGTGAAAATGCCTTGTTGTTGTCAGAGGTCAGAGGAGTATGATCAGACCGGTTCAACTCATAGAGAGACAACAATAACTCAAATAAGCACCCGTTAAAGCCGAGGTCTGCAGAAGAGCATCTCTGAACACACAACAAATTGATATAAAAAAGTTGCCTGGTTTGGGTCTCGATTTCTGCAGTGACATTCAGATTCTAGGGTCATTTGTATTGCATAAACACCATCTATCTTGCCTTGAATCAATGGTTCAGACTTTTGTTGGTGTATTGATGCAAAGAATATTTTCTTTGCACACTGTTAGCTTCTTAATCTACTTGTACTTTCAGTAAGATAGCACAACCAGTGACACCCGTATGTGGGCAATCTTGGACCCTCTAAATTTGTAATTGCAGAATAGTGGAACAATGAAAACTGTGTGAAATTTGTACTTAACCAGACTGAACATACTTTAAAGGGCACCTATTATTCAAAAATCACTTTTGTAAGTGGTTTAAACAAAGTTGTGTGGCAACGGTGTGTGAATATAACCAACTTCTAATGGTTAAAATTCATTAATTAATATATTTTTTAATCACACTTGATAAAAACAGTCTGCAGAAACACTTTGATTGACATTCTCCCTTTGTACGTGTCATCAGAGTGGGAAAAGCCCCGCCCACTAGCGGCGATCTCTCCCTCATTAGCATAGGGTGTTAGTCTTGTTTTTGAATCTGCCACCATGCTGACACACAGGCATTTGTAGCTCCGCCCTCTTTTGAAAAAGAGCACAATCTCATTTGAATTTAAAGTCACAGTCACCAAAATGGCACAATTAGCATCAAAGCCTAAAAGGGGCAGCTTAAAAGACTATTTTAAGTTGAAGTATCACATATACACTCTAGGGACATCAGAGACTTATTTTACATCGTGTTAAAAGGCGCAAAATAGGTCCCCTTTAAAGCACATCTCTTCGGTATGTGTGCAAACAATCAACTGCACGGAGCAAGAAATTACTGTGATTACACTTATCTATAATAGAGACCATTATATTTAGATTATCATTTTATACTGTATAGATCAGTAGGTATGAACTGTGACTTGTTCGTGTTGCCAGATCTTGCTAGAAAAAAAAATTGTAAACAAGAACAAGCTAATTATTAACCAAGAAAAATGTTAATACTTAATAGAGAAAATAATACTAATACACCACAATCTGCATCTACATTAATAACGGTAGTAAACTCTTATTTTATAGATTTATAGTCAAATCAACAAGCACATAGACCCTTATAATAAGTGGACATTGCAACATTGCTGGTGCATGCAAATCATTATGCATCTGTTGTCAGGTTTGGTGTTGTAATATTAAATTTGCTCAAAAATAGTGAACACCAAACATGTGAGACACCTAAGAGTCATGCATCCATGTTTGTGGTGTTCTGTAGGCCAACACTGAACCATTTAGAGAATTTACTTGCCTATTGATACGCATCTGATATTCCTAAAACAATGATAAACTAACATGTTATCGTCTTATATTGGATGTTCGCTAATTAAAGCAAGGCAAGTTTATTTATATAGCACATTTCATACACAATGGTAATTCAAAGTGCTTTACATAAACAAGAAAAAAGGAAACAAAAAAAATGCAAGTATAATAAATAAATAAAAGAATAAACATGATTAAAAACAGAAAAAAATGAGTTAAACCTGGTTTAAAAGGAATGAATAAATAAAAGAAAGAAAGACATAATAGTGGGATCTATCAGACATAAAATAGCACTCATTCAGTAAAGTGACAGCTATACTAAATTATTAATTATTAAGATTAATGAAAACAGAACAGATTATGCAGAACAGATTTGAATAATAATATTATTATTAATAATAATAATAATAATAAATACGTAAAAATTAGATAGATAAAAATAAATAAAAATATACAAATACATACAAATAAATACATAAACAAACAAAAATAAATAAATAAATGAATAAATAAATAAATAAATAGTCATGCTAACATGACAACTTGATTTACTGGCCTGATAAAATTAATATATTTAGTCAAAGTTTAATTATTTAAAAAAAATAAATGAAGTATTTTTCAGTAGCTTACTTGTACTGACTTGGAGTGATATCTGACATGACAAATGGCATAGAAAAGTGCATGAATAATTCTGAATGTGTGATAATAGAAATATTAAAATCTGCCCCCACCCTATTACAACGCTAAAATAATCTCAAACTGGCCACTCGAACATGACGACAAGTTCACTATATACTAAAATGACCTTCACAGTCAACAGGGGCCTGTTTCAGAAAGGAGGTTAAGTGAAAACTCAAAGTATTTTAACCCTGAAATGAGAGAAACTCTGGGATTTCTGTTTCAAAATGGCAGGTTTGTCAAACTCGAGAAAGCAGGGTAAGTCAAGCCTGTTTCTGAAAGAGATGTAACTTTAACTGTGACTTTAACTTTTTTACTGTGGTAACTTACTCTGTGAACCTAACCTTTTCAGGAGCAGGTTTTATTCTCTAAACTCAGAGTTTCTGTCGGTCTCCTCCACTTTTTTAAAGATGAATCGGTATTTCTCGCCTAAGCCTTACGTTTTTAGTCATCTATTTTAATGCTCATTTTGGATATGCGCATAAAAGCGTTTGATGAAAACGTCATGATGCACATAACTTTTTGAAAATATGCACAAAAAACATGCGCATAATAACTGAGTAGGATAAACTTTTATTCGATAAAGATGCTCATAAACTGCAATGAAAACACTTTTACTGAACAAATTCCAGTACGTGCATTAAAAAAAGGTTTGCTATAAGAGATGATGATGAAAATGTGTGTGAATAGACAAACCAGCTGGCTGAGCACATTGTAAAACATCTTAAATGTTGTTTTGGTCATTCTAAAACGCCTCAACCGTTTCAGTATTAATTATTAACTACCTCCAGAGCGTCTGGAGCGTGTCAAGAGCGTCTGTTTTCCGCGTCTCATGGCTTCAAACGCCACCACGTGTTCATTGTGTGTCAGTTGTCTTCTGAGGTGCAAGTACATTTAGCCTGTTAAATAAAGAAAAGACGCAGCTTCAACCACAGTAAATTCAGTTTTTACTGTTGATATTTGGCGCCAGTTAATCAGGAAGTGCCGATTTTGTTGTCTTTGATTCATTGGATGGAAACGCTGCTTTATTCGCACATCTTTTATGCGTTATTCCAGTTTTGCACATAAATTTAATTAATATTTTAGTTTGGTAACAGCTATTGCCTACATTTCAGTCACACAACGAATAAAGTCACGTACGAGAATAGCTTGTCCTTTTTTTGAATAGTTAGCTTAAATTCACTGACCTTCGACATGTGCTGTAACTAATGGGATTATTATTCGTTCAAAAAATATTTTTAGTTCCGCTTACATTCTAAATGTCATATCAACCTCTATCACTTAATCAATAATAGAGGCACAAGTGCACTTTAAATCTATTAGAACTGATCAACGTGTATAAAAGTGAGAACGTGTGTAAATTTTGTTTATAAACATCACACATTACATTACTTTTTTATTATACTTAAGTATTTAAATTCGATGTAAAATTACGCATTAACGTGAGCAGCTATGTTTTCCCACGCTAACTAACTCTGTCTAACTGATGCAGTGCTGTTGCTTTTTTAAATATATGCTCATATTTGCTATAACTTTGCATGAGCACATCAAGTTCAGCTGGAGATAGAAATGCTGGTCTCTTATTTTCAGATGTTGCTATGGTCACTCGTAATATCTGTGCTCCATTGACAATGCCTTTTTATAGTCACAGCATGCGCGCTTAACTCTGAGTTGGTCTACTCAAAGTTGATTGATCAGCTATTCTGAAACCGAAAACTCTTGAGTTTTTATATGATCTCTAGGATCATATAAACTAGAAATTCCAAGAGTTCAGTCAAAGCAGGGTGAATCGGCTTTCAGCTACTACGCCCCTCGCTGCTGGAATCAGCTTCCAGAAATGATCAGATGTGCTCCAACATTAGGCACATTCAAATCAAGACTGAAAACACATCTGTTTAGCTGTGCCTTTACTGAATGAGCACTGTGCTACGTCTGACAGATCGCACTATTATGTTTTTCTCTTTTTTTCCATTCTTTTACAACCTGTTTTAACATATTTTATCTGTTTTTTTATTATCTGTTTTAATTCTTTTTCTTACACTTGTCTTTTTTATTCCTGTTTATGTAAAGCACTTTGAATTGCCACTGTGTATGAAATGTGCTATATAAATAAACTTGCCTTGCCTTGCCTTGCCTTGAGTTTTTAATCTCTCGGTAAATCAACTCAGAGTTCAAGTTTAAACTCAGAGTTGGTTGAACCTCATTACTGAAACAGGCCCCAGATCTTAATCTAAAAGAGCACCTTTGATATGTTCAGTTGACAAATCTGCAGAAACTGTGTGATGCTGTCATGTCAATATCATCAAAACCCGACGTCCCCTGCACCTTACTGACTCTATACGCCACAAACAATCAAAGTCGTTCTGAAGGAAAAAGGGGGTCATACTCTGTACTATCAATATGTATAATGATGTGGCTTGTGTTATGAGTGAAAATTATTTAATGGATACGAAAAACATAGTGTGGAATAAATAACTAAAGATGTTGAACAAAAGGCTGACATTTTTGAGAAACAGAATCATGCTTCCACCGATGTTTATGTGAAACTGCGAAAAACAAATACATACTGAGCATTTGTGATAAACAGCTGAAGGCTGAAATGATTAGCACGTCTATAAAAAACGTATTCTTTTTTAAATATATCCCAAGTTATGTTTAATTGAGCAAAATACATTTTCACAGTATTTCTTATAATATTTTTTCTAGTTATAATATCTTATAGTTGTTTTTCTTTTAGTTTGGTTGGAATAAAAGCATTAGAATTTTTTTTTTTTTACTAATTTTATGAGCAGTTTTCCTCCCATAAAATAACTCAATTAATTTCTCAGTTAAGAGAAAACGATTGCTTGCCGTTGATGAGTTTTTATAGCAAACTGTGTTTAAGGTATTGGAGAAGCCCTAATGCATGTGTTAAGTGAGGTGCAGCAAGTCTCTGTGTTCTGGAAACGAAAAATAAGACAGTCAGGAAAGTACGATTGCGGATATAAATGAGAAGCTCTACAACCTTTCTTAGGCTTAAATCCTTCCAACGATCGGCCCCATCAATCTGCATGAGGTTAGAAATGTGTGTTTTTACACATACACAACACACACTCACACAAACACACATACTTATGTGTGTGTGTTTGTGTGTGTTAAATATTATGCACTACTTTTTTATCAAAAAATTATGCATTCTGTTGGCCCCAACAGCCTAGTAATAAAGTGTGCCACATATAGCACTCAAGGGTATGCCCATCCTATGTATTCCTGTCTCAACACTCCACTGTCCTATACATTATAAAGGTGAAAACAAAACTTAAAAAAAATATTTAAAAAATGATGCAGTCTTGATGAACCTACTTGCACACAAGAGGGAAATAAACGTGAACCCAGAAAGCTTTTTTGACGTTTTTTGAAAGTACACTGTAAAAAATTATTGATGCTACATTTTTTGTTGAATCAAATGAACACCTCAACTTACAGCAACCAAACTTTAAACTTTATAAAACTAAAACAAACCTGATTAAATGTTGGTTAAAGCAACATACACATATTTGCTGTCTTGACTTTTTGTCATTGCATTTTTTACAGTGCAGAGGCCTTTGCTTTGATATTTACTACCGGTCAAACGTTTGAGGTTAGTACGATTTTTAAATGTTTTAAAATAAGTTTGTCCTGCTCACCAAGGCTGCATTTATTCAATCCAACATTCAGTACACATTGTAAAATTGTGAAATGTAATTGCACCATAAAATAACAGTTCAAAAGTAGTTTCTAATTTAATGTAATCATTTATTCCAGTGATTTTAAAGATGAATTTTCAGCTTCATTACTTCAGTCTTCAGAGTCACATGATCATTTAGAAATCACTCTAATAGTATGATTATTATTAATAATATTATTATTAATAATGGTATTAGTAATAAAAGCAATAATGACTGGAGAAATAATTTAATTTGAAAACATATAATAAGTTATTTAAATTTTTTATAAATATTTAACAAGTTTTCTTACATTTCATAAATGTTGCCTTGATGAACAGAATAGTTTTCTTAAAAAAAAACATGGAAAAAGAACTCCAATCTTTTGACTGGTAGTGTATATGCTCATATATTCCTAGTAGAAAGTATTCTAAGGGTCATCAAAGGTAGGAAAACATCCTCAAAAATGCTGGCGAAAAAAAAAATGCTGGCGGTGAAAGAATTAATCACAATATTCATTCATTCATTTTATTTTCGGCTTAGTCTCTTTATTAATCAGGAGTCTCCAGAGCGGAATGAACCGCCAACTTATCCAGCACATGTTTTTTACGCAGCGGATGCCCTTCCAGCCATAACCCATTACTGGGAAACATCCACACACATCCATTCCCACACATACACTACGGACAATTTAGCCTACGCAATTCACCTATACCACATGTTTTTGGACTTGTGGGGGAAACCGGAGCACCTGGGAGAACATGCAAACTCCACACAGAAATGGCAACTGACCAAGCCGAGGCTTGAACCAGCGACCTTCTTGCTGTGAGGCGAAAGTGCTACCCGCTGCACCACCGTGCAGCTCAATTTAATAATTTATTCCAGTGATTTTGAAGATGAATTTTTAGCTTTATTAGTCCAGTCTTCAGAATCACAAGATCCTTTAGAAATCACTCTAATATTAATGATTGTTATTATTATTATTATTATTATTATTATTATTATTATTATTA
>CAIGQZ010001492.1:26403834-26417717 GCA_903798205.1 Danio tinwini | reverse complement strand
TATATTAAGTTTTAAAAATATATAAATAAAACTTACACAATCTGCACTCCGAAATAAAAGTACAAGACTGTCATGGGGTGGTTCTCCCCAAGGGGCTTGAAGAGAACATTTATTAATATGGACTTTTTTTATAGATACAAATGTGTACTATTTTAAAATGCCAGCTTTAGTACAATCTGTGTATGACACACATGTACATTTTTTGACTCTTTTTTTTTAAGGAATAATAATTTATGCAGTCAAGCACATGATTTGGCAACTAATATGACGGTGATTTGATGCTTCGCAAAAGTTGCAGGCACCTTTACCAATATTAAAATACTTATTTGATGCAAAATTTATTTAAACAGCCAGTTATTCCTTACATACTAGGCTACTAAAATAAAGAAAATCTGTTCTACATGTAAAACTACATAATTCGCTAAATACTCTTAACACATGAAAGTGTAAAGCATGCAGCCCACAACCAAGGTATAAAGTTATTATGTATAATATTTAACAAACCATTTACTGCAAATTTTACTTCATTTTGCTCACATGAATAATTGAATATTAATCAGATGATGTCATTACGCTGCTGTGCCGTCAGCCAATCGTCGCATTGCTGATCATGATTTCAAGGATCTATAGATTTGTCCTACACAACACACGCAGCGATCTCAGATCAGTTCATTCAGACATTATAATCTGATTCATGAAATTGTTTGAAAAAACAAATCAGCCAGAGATCAGTTATCAAGATAAAATGATCCAGGATCTGTCAAATCATCTTAGATCATTTAAGCGAGGCACAAAGAACTGAGCCCAGATCTGGAAAAAGACGTTTGGTTTCCAACATTAGCGGTTAGCAGCAGTGTTGGGGAGGTTACTTTGGAAATGTAATAGATTACAGATTACCCTTTTTAAAATGTAATAAGTAGTGTACCTTTTCGATTACTTTATAAAAGTAAAGTAACTGATTACATCTGATTACTTTTTGATCACTGTTAGGTTTCTAATGGATATTTTCAACTAAATCATTTTCAAGCATTTATACCAAGCAGGTGTGACCTTACAGTAGCTCTGTTTACTGTTAGCATTTCAACATCTTTCATCGCTTGAATTAAGATTATATTAATTTAATTGTAAGTACAGCCACCACAAAATCAGACCTTATAACAACAAAAAATGTTTATTGTTGTTACAAAATCTAAATTTTTGTTGGTTGTGCAGGTGATTTTTGTGGCATTTGCAATAAAAAAAAATACATCTAAGCTACTTTTGCAATTTTCATTTTTAAATCGAAGCAACTTAAATCCAAGTCAATCATATCTTAGCGATCAATAAAACTGTCAATGAAACACATGAGGCATAATTGTTCAGTTCAATTATTTACTGTAATTAATATGCTGTACTAAACAGAAACAAATTATAGTACATAAGAGCAAAAACTAAAAATTAAATAAAACCAGGTTTTACACATTTAAAATACTATAGTAATTTATAACAAATGTAAATATTTAGGAATGAGCATTATATTGTATATATATTTACTCTTTAATAATAAATTACACTATTTAATGTGTAGTATCACAAGTAGGCCCACACGGAATCTGGCGCACATAATTCAGCAGATTTTCCGCAGATTTTTAGCCCATCATTAATTGTATTTACTTGAGTAAGTGTGTGTAAATCTTTATTTATTTAGTTTTTAAATTAATTACAGTAATATTATTGACTAATATAAATGGTAACACTTTATTTTGATGGTCCATTTGAGTATTAGTAGACTGTCTGCTTAATATCTGTTGACACTGACATTTAACAGTCCTTCAACAGATATTTAACTGACTATAAGACACTTTGCAATTACATGTCAACTTACACTAACCCTAACCCCAACCCCAACCCTAACCCCAACCTAACAGTCTACTTATAATTTAATGATAATTAGTTGCAATGTAATTTAAATTCGACAAACGGACCGTCAAAATAAAGTGTGACCATATAAACATGTTCATCTGATTTATGTACAATGCAGTCTGTAAAGTCATATTTTCTGTCTTTTAGTAGATATATCATATGAGAGACTTGCTTTGTTTACCAAATGAAGTGAATCTAATTGGATTTGCATTTAAAACTGGACTTGCATTTTTTATTTTTATAAAATGTTTATTTCACATATTGAGGTTTTAGTTATGATATTTACAAAATAATTCTGCAGAAATCCGCAGACTTTTACCAAAATTCTCAGCAGAAATTGCAAAAAACCTCTGCGGATTCCGTCTGGCCCTGATCATAGGTAACTATCATGAACTAATAGTAATTACTATAGTATACTTTAGCCTTTACTACAGTAAACTATATATATAGACCTCCTCTCCCTCAGTCATCTTTCCATCAAACAAATTTCTCATGTTAGCCTTGGTTGGTGACATCACCGACCAGAGCGAGAGGTGGCAGTAACGCACCAAAACATTTGTTGTCGACCACCGAAAAACTGGTAGAAGAAAAAATGGACATTCTTGCCGTCATATGGCTTTATTTTCATCATATACACCGGCCTCACAGCTCCGTGAATGCCGGTGCCATCACTTATTGATCCGCGATCTGTAAATGTAGCTTGTGTGGATGCTACTGCGCTACTTGACTAATAAAATAGCTTCACTGCTTCACTTTGATTTAGAAAGTAGCGAAGCTACAGCCGCACTACTGAAAAATGTAGTTATAGCAGAATAGCACCGCTTTAATAAATGACCTTAGCAGAAGGCATCATGCATATCAAAAACAGGCAAAGCAACAGATTAATGTTATTCAACATATCCCAGATTTTTACAGAACATTTTTAGATGTAACCCCATTTGTAATCTTTAACATTTTCATAAGTAACTGTAATTTAATTACACATTTTTTCTCAGTAACTGTAACGAATTACAGTTACATTTATTTTGTAATTAAAGTACGTAACACCGTTACATGTAAGTTACTTCCCAACACTGGTTAGCAGTACACCAATCACAACAGACTGGATCTAAATTGGACCTAACCAATAAGAGAAGAATATGCACTGTAAAAATAATAATAATAATAATACATCATGACAACAAATGTTTTATGCTACTTTAACATATTTTAATAAGTTAGTCAACTAGATTATTATTAGTTACACAAAGTTCAACATAATATTTTGTAGTGAGTTTGATTGATGTAAGTAGAAAAGTTCCAGTAAATGGATATCTAGATAACAGAAAAAGCAGTTCAACTCACAGTACACATCCACGTTTCTGCTGATGTTGGTGCTGCCCAAGGCATTGGTGACCTCGCAGGACACCGGCTCGGTGAAGAAGGAATGATCAACCAGCACCTCATAAGTGTCTCCCGTTGCGTCTGTGATCATGCTTCCCCCCTTCGCCCATCTAATTATCCATCAGAGACAAAAGCAGAGCAAGAAAATGAGCAACCCTGATGGACAGCGCCTAGCTTTTTTTCTTAGATCTGCTCTAAAGATCAAAGGCAACAGGAAAAGGTATGTTTTCCACGGCCAAATGACTGAGATCATGTCTTATTTGCATGGTGTACTGAAACAACAAAAGCATCCTTCAGAGTGTCTAACGCAATTTTTTCAGGACACTGCATGCTTTTTTTCTTCTTTTTTTAGCTGTGCCTTTTCATTTTGATGCTGTCGGCAGGCCGTGTCTTCTTTGGCAGAAGAATAACAGGAACATTAAGAGGTTTTTAGATGCTGCCTCTGTCACTGGCACTCTTTGATGCTCCGGTCATTACAGTGACATGCAAAGAGAGAAACTACAGACAACGCAAGCCAACGCTGTGTCTCTGGTTCCAGACAGGAAGATCAAGCGATGATGAGATGGACTTTTTGTTTGTTATCTGTGAGGTAGAAGTGGACGGTGTTACAGAAATAAAAAGAATTGAAGTAATGAACACGTTCTAGACAAAAGTGTAATGTTTGATGTTTCATTTTTCATCACTTTTATTGGTAGTGACACAGCTCAACATTAAGTTCTTTAAACTGTTAGATTAAAAAAAGGCAACAAATAAGCAATTGCGAGACAAAAACACACTCCTACATCACGTTGTGGTGGGCCTCAAAATAACTTGGATTTAGATCCAATTTTAATGTCAGGAAAAAAAAAAGAGACTTGTTGTGTTTATATTACTCCATTATGACAGTGGAAACACTATACCTACACACAGTTCTGTCCAAGCTTACAAAATAGGTTTCATGATAGGTGCCCTTTTAAAGGTTTTGAAATAAATATCTTTTAATCATCATGGCTACATTAATTTGATCACAAAAATAGTAATATTCTGAAACGTACCTCATTTCTGTGAGGTCAAAGATGAATTAGGGTTAATCTTAATGTTAGAAATTAATTAATAGCACTGCTCAAGATACCTTTTTTAAATCAATGTTAAAAATGATTTTCCTTAATGCTTAACTCTTTCCTTGAACCTGCATTTTAAATGAGCTTTTTTTAGTTTCCAGTCACTGGCAGATATTTTAATGATTATTACCTACATTTGACAGCCCTCAGAATATTTTCAGCTAGGAACATAAATAACCATATCATATATCAAAATAAAGAACCAAGCATCTGCTTAAAAAAAAAAAAAGTCATTTATCTTGCTCTTTTCAATGAAGTCATATACAAGTATTTTTTTTCTGAGAGAATTTGTTTTTGTGACAAATTATAAATATGTGCGTCTTAGTTTGTTATTAAATGTAACACAACTAGAATGTTTTTCACATTAAACAGAATAGTTTAAACAAAGTACACACTATCTAACAATAAGCAGGTAGTTGATCTAAGTTGTAAGAGCAACAAATAATAACTTGACTTTCAGTTGACCATTTGAAAAAGTGTCAGAAGGTCGATTTTTCTGATGAATCTTCTGTTGAACTGCATCCCAATCATCACAAAAACTGCAAAAGACCTATTGGAACCCTCACGGACCCGAGATTCTCACAGAAATCAATCAAGTTTGGTGAAGGAAAAATCATGGTTTGGAGTTACATTCAGTATAAGGGCCATATCAAAGTTTCTAAAAGCAAAGAAGGTCAAGGTGCTCCAGGATTGGCCCGCCCAGTCACCAGACATGAACATTATTAAGCATGTCTGAGGTAAGATGAAGGAGGAGGCATTGAAGATGAATCCCAAGAATCTTGATGAACTCTGAGAGTCCTGCAAGAACGCTTTCTTTGCCATTCCAGATGACTTTATTAATAAGTGATTTGAGTCATTGCAGAGATGTATGGATGCAGTCCTTCAAGCTCATGAGAGTCATACACAAAATTCATTCTGTTTCCACTGCAGCATGACTTTATGTTCTATACTGGACATTATTTCTGTAAAGTGACAAGACTTTTGTCTAAGCAAAATTAGACCCTACTGACCCTAATTAAATCATTAAAAATCAATCATTTATTTTGGTAAAATAAGCAAAATCTAGAGGCCTTTGCCTTTCATATAAGCCACTTCTGATACCAAATGATCAACTAGAAGTCAAGTTATTATTTGATGTTCCTAAAACTTGGATAGACGACAAGATTCTTTTCCAGGAAGTGTACATGACTGTTGGATTTTGCCCCAATTTTACAGTTACTTACTGCAAAAACACCAAGTAAAAAACACATACATTCTTTACAGATCACTACTGTAATAAGCACTGCATCGTGGGCCGTTTCAAAACTTTCACAGTAATTTACTGCATATTAGGAATTTGCGGTATTCTACTGTAATCAAAGTACTCAAATCCTGCAACTGTAAAAAATGAGACAGTTAATGAAAAAAAATAGTCAATAGTTTGGAATTTATTCAATTCAATACTAAATGCTTTAAATAAAGTATTTGTACTGCTAGTGTAAAATGTAAATAAACAGTAAAAGTACTGTAAAAATTGTCAGACTGAAAAATTTAAATGTGGTAAGGCCCTGCCACTGTAAACCACATTTACATGTACGTTACTGTAAACGGGCAGTTGCAGTAACTTGCTGGGTGGTAAGTTACCGCAAAAATACAATAAAATGTCTAACAATGTATTTATATTTTACCTGGTGAGCTGCCTCACAGCCTACACTCACACTTTTAATGGCAGGCGGCATTAAAAAAAACTTCCCCATCATGTTTTTCAGTGCTCTGGTATGGTTCTATATATAAATATCAGTCATGTGTTCAGCACCTGTTTTTAAAATGATGTGCACACTTAAAACTAGCTCATTAAACACACTTCCAACTAGTCTGAGACTCAAACTCACATTGCACACCATGACTCAATGTATCAGCCTGCTGACCTCCAGGCCACTGCTCCAACACAAACTCTGTTATTTCAGAGCCTCGTCTGAGTTCCCTTGAGGACCACAGCCTCCATGTGAACTCAAACACATGAGACAGCACAGGGCTGAAGACTTCACCTGTCAATCTGACCAGTGCCAGGAAGAGAACAGAAATCCTCTGTCCGCAGAGATGGACAGATATCTATTTCATTCAGATGTACAGGGCTGTAAACATGCAGCTAATCCAGTGGCAATTGATTAACCATCAAATGCGTCTAAAATAAAGAGATTCCTCTGCATCACAGCAGGTCTCTTCCGTCTCATCACGGATTGCGAACGGCGGAAAGGGCTTATTACATCTTGTTAGAGAAAATTCAATTCCATCAATTCCAGCGGTGCCAATAGTAAGCCTAATCTGTTTATGAAATTATTTTAATCTCATATTTGTTGCTAAAATTGGAAAAAATGCGGTGAACAATTTTCCATGGATCTTTGACATTTAAGTGATTAACTGTCTTACTTTAATTTAATCAAGACCCAAAGCAGTCTAAAAAAAATAATAAAATCACAGCGTGCTGTTCCTGCCAGGCAGACACTTTCGTTTGGCTCCGAAAATGACAGATTCAAAGAGGAAAGCGGCTGTGTTATATGTAGAGCTGTGACAACTTCATCTCGGGATGGGACGTGAGAATAAAACAGCATCGTAACCACAAATAAAACACCAGGAAGAGATGTCCTGAAAGACAAATCATGTTCTCAAACCTTCACAATGTGCAGATCAAATCCATGCATCTGCTTGCTGTGCATCCTGTCTTCCTTCCTTAATTCAACAGATGTAGTGTATGTATAGTTGAAGTCAGAATTATTCGCCCTCCTGTGACTTTTTTTCCCCAAATATTTCCCAAATGATGTTTAACACAGCAAGGAAATTTCCACATTATTTCCTATAATATTTTTTCTTCTGGAGAAACTCTTATTTGTTTTATTTTGGCTAGAATAAAAGTAGTTTTTTATTTTTTAAAAAACCTATTTAAGGTCAATATTATTAGCCTCCTAGAGCAATATTTGTTTTCAATTGTTTACTAAACAAACCACTGTTATACAATGACTTGCCTATATTAACCTAATTAAGCCTTTAAATGTCACTTTAAACTGACTACATAATATCTAGTAAAATATTATGATTAGGAAATATTATGAAAGAAATGCCAACTGACCCAGCCGGGGCTCGAACCAGCAACCTTCTTACTGTGAGGCGACAGCGGTAACCACTGAGCCACTGTGCCGCCTTGACCTAACTTTTATATTTATGCACATCATTTGTTTACTTAATAATTATAAGGCAATAAGTTTACTCTCTTTTTTAAGTAAAGTCAACTAATCACTTTTTACAGTGTATAAATACACGAAGAACCTTCAAATAAATTTTATTGTAAGGATAATAATTCAACCATATTGGTAAATGGTATATATTGGTTTTTCACTCAGAAAACACAAGGCGCAGCAGGCTGTTAAAACATGAGGCGCGCGGCCATTACTAAATCATTCAAAAAAGGTTCCTCTCAACGCAAAGTACGTAAAGGGTTTTAAATAGAGTTTTTAACATGAAATATGATGACACTGATTGTATTGGTGTTTCCTGTTTTTTCTGTGATGTGGGTAATATCAACGCTGATGTGATTGTGTGGTGAAGCCAAAGATATATTTTCACTTGTGGACAATAAAGAAAGAAAAGAAGAAGAAAAAAACGTGTTCGGTGTGATCGGCCCCTTATACCTTACTTACTCCCAGGGTCTTTTACAGCGAAGTTCATATTTAGCCAAACCATGTAAGTGTTTTGTAACATTTAATTTTCATGAGGTGGATTGTTAGTCCAACGCTCAACCCCCAACCTAAAAAGACCAGGACATACCGGAGCATACCTTTATATAAGGTACATATTTGTACTTAAATGGTCCTTATTAATACCTCAAGGGTACATATTAGTACCTAAGAAGTACAAAAGAGTACCTCTTAAAATGTTTAGGTACTAATATACACCTTTGAGGTACCAATATTGACCCTTTAAGTACAAATATGTACCCTTCGAAAAGGTACCACCCAGTGCTTAATTTGTGAATTGCAAGGTCCCGGAACAGATCGGGGTAACAGATCCGGCATGTTACCGGAGGATGGAGAGGTGTCGCGGACAAAAGTGAGTGGGGCGGGGGTGTTGCGGACGAAAGTGTAGAGGGTTGGGAAGTTGCAGAACAAAGTGAAAGTGAACAGAGGACGGAAGAGGAGGGCGGTTGAGGAGGGAGATTGGTAAAATGAGGCACAATTTAAGCCCTGGTACCAGTGCAGAGGAAACCCGTACCAACATGGGAAAAACATGCAAACTCAACAGAGAAATGCCAACTGACCCAGCCGAGACTCAAACCAGTGACATTCTTGCTGTAAGGGAAACGTGCTATGACTTTTTAAAGAGCAAATATTTTGCTTCTGAAATTTAAGACATTTTAAGACTCTGCGGACACCCTGTCATGACAAAGATAGAAGAGATCAGTTATTAGAAATTAATTATTAAAGCTATTATGTCTAGAAATTATTTTCATTAAACAGAAATTGGGGGAACAATTATTCAGGAGGGCTAATAATTCTGACAACAACTTTTTATCCAAATATTTGCCAAATTATGTTTACAAGAGCAAGGATTTTTTCACAGTATTTCCTATAATATTTTTTCTTCTGGAGAAAGTCTTATTTGTTTTATTTCGCTAGAATAAAAGCACTTTTAAATTTTTTAGAAAACATTTTAGGGTCAATATTATTAGCCCCCTTAAGCAATATTTTATTTCGATTGTCTACAAATCAATGATTTGCCTAATTACACTAAGTTTCCAAATTAACCAAGTTAAGCTTTTAAATGTCACTTTAAGCTGAATACTAGTGTCTTGAATGATAAATACAGTATTATGTGCTGTCATCATGGCAAAGATTAAATAAATAAGTTATTAGAAATTATTTATTAGAACTATCTTTAGAAATATTGAAAAAAAATCTTTCCATTAAACAGAAATTGGGGAACAAATAATTCAGGGGGGCTAATAAGTCTGACTTCAAAAGTATATATTTACAAACCCTGGAATAACTCCACAATGCAACACCCATGGAAAAGAGATAGTTTGTTTGCTTGTTTGGTTTCAGAGGTGCTGCAGGGGGGCTGCCTGGGATCTGCTGCATTCTGAATTAAAACGCTGGGTGGTACGAAGCAGCCGTCTCCTCCAAAACAAGTAATCAGCCACGTGGATGCTGATGCCCACCGATGCCAAGCAAGCAAAGCCACATGTTCACATCAAATGTTCGACACGCCCAACAGAGCATCTTCCATTAGACACTTCAGAGGTGACAAATGAGGATAAGACAAGACAAATCACCTACGCCAGAACAAAAGCTGCCAACACCAGCTCTGACAGAAAAACCCTGGAGGGACGCAGAGCATACACTTTACTCACAGGCAGAAAACTGACGTGTCTGAATCCATCCATTCACACCCCACTTTTCCGCTCTCAGGGTTTGAGACGAAAACAAACATACAGAATTAAGATGTGTGTTTTTTTTTTTTTTTTTTTATAAAAAGGTTGTGGCTTGTTTTTGGATTGCTGTGGGTTTTATTGAACTCTCAGCAATGACGGCTTCACATTTCAAGGTTCTATTAAAGTGAAGAGAAGTCTAGGTTTAGAAATCAATGAATGAAGAAATGAAAAGACACACATCACAGTGTTTAGAGCTATTAAGGGATGTTGAAAGGGATAGTTCACCTAAAAAATGAAAATCTGTTTACTCATCCTCCTCTAGTACCAAATCAGTTTCTTTCTTCTGATAATAAAAATAAAGATATTTTGAAGAATGTTGGATAATGGTAGCCAATGACTTCTATCAAATATTTTTTCCAACTATGGATGATTATAATATATTTAAATTCTTGAGGGGTGAACTATCCCTTTAAGCCATAGATCTCAAACTCGATTCCTGAAGGGCCGCAGCTCAGCACAGTTTTGCCCCATTCCTAATCAAACACAGCTGATCCAACTAATCAAGATGTTCAAAACTCTTCTGAACACCTTAATTATTTGGATCAGCTATGTATGAATATGAAATATGAAAAACTAAACCACGTGAAGTTTTCATCCTGGAGTATATAATCAGGTTTTACACCAATGTGTGAAGTTCAGCTTGAGTGCTGGATTAATTAAACCAAAATATAAACATATCCAACTAAACAAAATGATTTTCATTAATGGTCTTTTGCGCCCCACTGTATTGACCAGAATCCATATCAGCTAACCACTATAGTGAAGCTAGAATTAAGTAGTAAGTAAGTAATGTGTATTTATATAGCGCATTTATCATGCATGGCCATACGAAGATAAGGGAGTAGTTTTTTACTAGGCTACTTATAGTGAGTTTGGATTAATCTGATTGGCTAACTAATGATTGTAGATAAGAGACCAGCTGCAGTCAATCATATCACGTGCTCCTCTCGAAATTAGTTTGTGAAACTTCACTTCAAGAGTTCACACTTAGATATTGTTTGACAAATGTTAGAAGGTTTGGCATGCTGTCCCGTGAGGTTCTCGAGAGCTCCCCAAAATGCATAAGACTCAGGACAGCAGCCGTGTATTTGAAGAAACTCCCCAAAAGGCTAAAAAGCTATATCCGGCTGCTGGATATAGTGTTTTTTTGAGAAAGGGAAAGTAAAGAGGGCTCCTGCGGGAGCCAGAGCAGAGTTGGCCAGGGCAATATATATTCTCCTGCGGGAGTAGAGACTCAGGGAGACCCCTGGGGGAGTCAGAGCCATGGGCGGGGCTCCTGCTGGAGTCAGAAAAATGAGGGGGAAGTGCGGACTCCAGCTAGATAGGGGGGTTAAGGGGGCAGGGGATGTGGGGGCATGGACTACAAGGGAGTCGATTGCTAGAGGAACACTCCTAAAGGAGATAGAGGTGGGAAATGGCGAATAAGGGTGGGGGGTAGGGGGTGGCTGGTGTTTTGTGCGCCGCAATTTCGTGCGGGGTGGCGGGGTCTCTCCACACCACCAGTGTGCAGCATCCACTTGGATGATGCGATGGCAGCCACAGGACAATGTGCGCCCACCAAACACCAGCTATAGACGGAGTGGAGAGAAATGCGAATAATCTTTATACGAATAATTTTTATGCGCAATAAAAGACGTGTGAATAAAGTTTCCATCCAACAAGTCAAAGCAAACAAAATCATCACTTCCTGATTAAGTGGTGCCAAATATCAACAGTAAAAATGGAATTTGCTGTGGTAGGAGAAGCTGTGTGAGTGTTTTCTTCACTTAATAAATGACTTGTGCCTCAGAAGGCAATCCTGACAGACAGTACATGCGTGGTGGCGTTTGAAGGCATGAGACTTGGAGCACAGACGCTCTTCATTCTGGAGGTCATTAATAATATAATAACACTAATACTGAAACGGTTAAGGCGTTTTAGAATGACCAAGACACCATTTCAGATGTTTTACAGTGTGCTCAGCCTGTTGGTTTGCCCATTTACTCATGATATTTTATAACAAAGTCACATGACTTTTTAATTCGCATACTGGAATTTGTGCGGTAAAAGTGTTTCCCTCGTGGTTTATGCGCATCTTTTCTTATTGAATAAAAGGTTTATCCTACTCAGTTATACGCATGTTTTTAAGCGCATTTTCAAAATTAATCTTGGTGTTTCCATCAACATATCCAAAATGCACATACAAATAAGTGGATGGATATGTAGCTAGTGATAGAGCCAATTTGGTGGATAGGGATTATTGGGAGGCCATGATGGGTAAGGGCCAGTGTTGGGCAAGCTACTTGGAAAATGTAGTGAGCTAAGCTATTAGCTACTCTATTCAAAATGTAGCTTAACTACACTAAAAGCTATAGCATTACCCTCTGGGAAATGTAGCAAGCTAAGCTAAAAGCTACTTGGCAAAAGTAGTTTTTTAGTTGACTAAAAAAATAGCTTCACTACTGAAAAGCTATTTGATTTATAAAGTAGCCATGCTGCCGCCACGCTACTAGTGCTAGTAGCATCACTAGTTGTAACGACGTTACTGCCTAACACTGGTAAGGGCTGATAGAGGGAATTTGGCCAGGACACCGGGGCTACACCCCTACTCTTTACCACGGGAAATGCCATGATATTTTTTAATGACCACAGAGAGATAAGACCTCAGTTCACTAACAGTATAGTGTCACCTTCACTATACTGGAGCATAAGGACTAGACCGCAAATTGGGCACCCCCTGCTGGCCTCACTTACACCACTTCTAACATCAACCTAGTTTTCCCATGTGGTCTCCCATCCAGGTACTGGCCAGGCTCAGCCCTGCTTAGCTTCAGTAAGTAACCTGTCTTGGGCTGCAGAGTGATATGGCTGTGGCCAGAAGATCACGCCAGATTCCATTAGACATAACACTGCTCTGCGAAATCACAAAAAAAGCCTGGATTGAAAAATACTCGAGGCCCTAAATGGCCATCATGACCGCCGAGCATAAAGGCTTCATTTCTGCTAATTAATTTACAGCTTCACTAATCTCGTTTCAAATGCCACAGGAGGACAGTGACGGGTTTTATTTGTGCGCGCGGATGGACCGGAGGACGCCTCCAATAAGCAATCCATCGAACAAAAACACAAAACAAAAAACAAAAAGTTCAATTAATTTCCATATTTATGTAAACAAAACGAACATGAATAAAATATCGGCTAGTGAAAATAATCCTTCCTCTTTCTAGCGAGGCAGCTCTAATCCTCTCAGAGGAGCGGTGTAATGCCCACAGGAAATCTCCCGCAATCGCTAATGACTTTCTTCGTAATTAGTCGGGCTTCTGTGTTCCTGCGGTGTGAATTCAAATGCTGCGTTTCTCCAAAAAGCCAGAGTTTGTTTGTTTTTTTTTTCCCTGCACGTGTGATTGATGATTTGGTGACATTACATTTGGCCGAGGGTTGGTTCTGTGGCACTGTGGCGTCTGAAGCCTCTGCAGCAGGTCAAGAGACAGCAGACACACACACTGTCCTCTGAGCTTTTGGAGAAATCCTTTGTCCAGCTGGCTGAGGGCACAAGAGTGTGCTTTGTGCCGTTCGCTGCTGCTGCTGCTGCTGCTGCTGCTGCTGCTTTAGACCTCTGCTGCATGAATAATGCATACAAGCAGGTGAAATCGTCTCTCGATTCAGTTTAATTAAAAAGATATTTTTTATGACGCTTTCTCTCTCTCAGTAAAAGCACAAAACAAAATGCCCTCTAAAATAGTGCACGCTCATATGAGCACACAAATCCTTCCTAGTGTTATTAATAAAGTTATTTTAGTTTTGACTGTGAAATGAGCAAATACGCTCTTCTCCTACACTCAATATTTTTTATGTGAGAAAGTTTGGATTGGTAAGACTTGCTACTGTTGTTTTAAGTCTCTTATATTTGGATATATTTGGATCAAAAACACATTAAAAACAGTAATACTGCACTGAAAAAAATGCAGAGTTCCACACAATTTGTTCATGTTGTACCCTCATTCATTCATTCATTCATTCATTCATTCATTCATTCATTCATTCATTCATTCATT
>CAIGQZ010001492.1:26385192-26395945 GCA_903798205.1 Danio tinwini | reverse complement strand
ATATATATATACAGTTAAAGTCAGAATTATTAGCCCCCCTTTAAATTATTTTTTCTTTTTTTAAATATTTCCTAAATGATGTTTAACAGAGCAAGGACATTTTCACAGTATGTCTGATAAAATTTTTTACTTCTGGAGAAAGTCTTATTTGTTTTATTTTGGCTAAAATAAAAGCAGTTTATTTAAAAAAAAAACATTTTAAGGTCAAACATTTTAGCCCCTTTAAGCTATATATTTTTTCGATAGTCTACAGCAGTGGTTCTCAAAGTGGGGGTCAGGACCCCCTGAGGAGTAATGGGACAATGAAGGGGGGTCGGTTGGTGATTTCCAAAAATCTATTTATTTTTAATAAACCATAAGAATTACCATATTTTATCCATAACAAAAATAGTCGTTTATAGTTATTATATTCTATATAGCTACTATAGTAGCTTATAGTTACTAGTTCAATTGGATTGCAACCCCTGGGGTAATTACATTATATTAAAGACAGCAATAGCGTCAGATGCAGCAGATTGATTTTATAACACCAGGTTGAACTTTCTGGCACATTTACAGCACTGACATACAAAAAACTTTAATGAAGAATAGACTTGGGATATTGGGGGTCGTGAGTCACTGGCATTGTTATTTTGGGGGTCGCGGGCTGAAAAGTTTGGGAACCCCAGTAAATATTATTTACTGTCATCATGCCAAAGATAAAATAAATCAGTTATTAGAAATGAGTTATAAAAACGATTATGTTTAGAAATGTGTTGAAAAAAATCTTCTCTCCGTCTAACAGAAATTGGGGAAAAAATAAACAGGGGGCTAATTTAGGGGGGCTAATATTTCTGACTTCAACTTATATATAAGGTCACACTTCACAATAAGGTTCATTAGTTAATGCATTTACTAACATGAACTACATATAAACAATACTTGTAAAGCATTTATTAATCCTTTTTCAACATTTACTAATGCATTATTAACATTCAAATTCATGCTTGTTAACATTAGTTCATACACTGTGAGTTAATATAAACTAACAAGGAACAACTGTTCTCATCACACCTGTCCTCAGGTCTTTACACTGACTACCAGTTACATTCAGAATAAATTTTAAAGTAGTATTACTAGTCTATAAATCACTAAATGGCCTAGGACCTCAATACATTACAGATATGCTCACTGAAGACAAACCCAACAGTTCACTCAGATCTTTAGGATCATATAAACTAGAAATTCCAAGAGTTCATTCAAAGCAGGGTGAATGCACCTTCAGCTATTACGCCCCCTGCTGCTGGAATCAGTTTCCAGAAATGATCAGATGTGCTCCAACATTTGGTATATTCAAATCAAGACTGAAAACACATCAGTTTAGATGTGCCTTTACTAAATGAGCACTGTGCTACATCCCACAGATTGCACTATTATGTCTTTCTTTTCTTTTTCATTCTTTTATAACCTGTTTTAACCAGGGCTTAATTTGTGCTGGAACAAGACGGATCCAGCTGATTCCCTGGATCGGATAAAGCTGATCCCCCCCCCACACACACACACACACTCTACAGCTCTACATCAACTTGCCAGATCTGTTATCCTGATCTTTTCCAGAACCTCGCAATTTGGAAATTAAGCACTGGTTTTAACACAACTTAGTCTATTTTTATCTGTTTTTAATCATTTTTATTCTTTGTTGTTATGTTCTTATACTTGTTTCTTTTATTCCTGTTTATGTAAAGCAATTTGAATTGCCACTGTGTATGAAATGTGCTATATAGTTAAACTTGCCTTGCCAATGTATTGTTCATTGTTTGTTCATGTTAGTAAATGCGTTAACTAACATTAACTAATACAACCTTATTGTAAAATGTTACCTTTATATATACTATATATACAATATATAATGTATTTTAATTATAAATAATGTTGTATATCTACATATATAGTATATAGAAGCTATATAACCGCTCTCTGTATGTGTATTTATATATATAATGTTGCATATAGATGTATTTATACATACAGAGCATAACCTGGACAGTGAGTAAGCTTTTAGCCGTTGTCTTTTATGTGTTATGTTGCTATAAAATAAGACAAAAAATATTTCTTATTGTTGCTTTTTTAGTAGAACCTGCAATGATCAATGTGTTGCATTTATTTAGCACTAAATCTAGCCCGTACTAATGTTGCGTTGTTAACAGAGTGAACAGTGTAGCCAACACAGTTGTTTTCCTCTAAAATTAGCCATTGGTTATGTTTTATTGTTTTTGCAATATGTTATGAGCTGTCAAACAGCATGTATATATATTTTTTTGTCCGCCAAAAAAATCTCAAATTGTGGCATGTTGCAAAACATTTGCACCTTGTGTTGTATTGAGGACATCACCAGTGAATAGTTGACATTGACTCGATTTTATTAATATAAAAGTCGACTTCATAAACTCTAAAATAATGCCCTTAGTGTGTGTATGTGTGTGTGTGTGTGTGTGTGTGTGTGTGTGCGTGCGTGCGCGCGTGCGTGTGTGTGTGCGCGTGAGAGAGAGAGGTTAAAATTGGAATCTCTTTCAAAACAACGCTTTCCAAACAGATAAAACGACCAAAAATCTTTGCTATTAAACACTTTATGTTGTCATCTGAGAATTAATAGGATAGTTGAGTTTTGTTATTGGTGAATCTCATGCAATCGACAGGTTGAATCCGCCTTAGCCACCAATCAGAGAATATATGTTGTTGAAAAAGTAGGGCACTTTATTTTGATTAATATTTTAAAGTCATAAAACTTTTTTTAATGGAAAAATCCTTACAAAAACTAAATAAATCTTTGATTTCATGCTGACTAGATGGCATTTGGTAACTTATTCAAAAAATAAAACTGAAAACTACAAAGCTGCGATGTTTGAAAACCAAACTATGTCAAGAGTCTCAATGCAAGTAGTCCATGAATCCACTCGGGTGCCTACAAAAACAAACCAAGTCCTCAGACGGCACAGAGTCAACACACATTTGTGGCCATTCATTTTAAATGAAGCATGCGCTGGACTGTGGGAGTTTCACCGGGAGTTCTAAGTTCCCTAAAAATCTGCATGCAACATACGCATACCGAAAACCACCACGTCCCCTAAACGTAGAGGCATGCATGTATTCTAGACGGAGGGCTCGAGGGGGAGGCGAGTGAGTGTTTCCTTCAGCTTGATAAAGTACCTCTTGTCAGTTTCCTTTGTGTGGAGTGAGTGTGTTGAGCCGACAGGAGCTCACGAGAGGCCTCCAGACGCGGCTCCGTGTGCGCATGTGGTCATTAATTATTCCTAACAAACAGCATTGTCTCAATCCCGCTCTTATTTACAAGGCAATTACTTTGAGAAGCCGAGAGTTGCTCTCCTGGGTGCTGATTCTTAAACGAACCACTACGCCGAGGCCCACGAGCTAACAGTGGCCAACATCTTCTCTCCACGCTCCAGCAAAGGGTCAGATAGAGTTATCGGCAGCGCTCGCTCTGAAGAACATTAGTCGTCTTTACGATAACGGCAGTTCTCCTGTGAGTCGCGCGGTGGGGAATAAACGGATCGAAGTGTGGACACGGATTGATGTGGGCCGCGACGCACTTTTATGAAATATGAAACGTGTTGTTTAATGATGAAGTTTTAATTACCGAACGCGGTTCAGAGGCAATGATGACCTTTCAAAGCGAGAACATGCGAATGGAGGAAGGAGAGTGTTGGAGATGTGAATGTCAACACGTCGCAGATTAATTTGTGTATCTAGTGCATGAGATCCTTATCCAAATGGTGAAGCGAGAAGAACAAGCACCAAGAAACTTCTCAAGATTTCCATTACTCGCCATCATCAAGTCTTTTTTTCCTCACTCTCTCTCTCTTTCCAACATTCGCTTCCATGGAAATAATCAATGGAATCTAGAATGGAAGTCTCGGAGGGTGTCAGACTAATTAAAAAGTAGCACCCATATCAATGAGGAGCGATATGAACCCTTAACTCCAGCACTCTGAAGACCATCTGCTCAGGGCCAAACTGATTAAAGGAAAGCACATATATCTGAGGCTTTCCTGCTCAACAGAGCAATTTAAACTGCTCTGAATTTACCAAATGGACCCGGTTGGTTTGTCCTGGTTTGATGCTGTCAAGCTGATGCCATGACGAGTCCACAGAGTGGTTCTTAAAGCAGTAATCTATACTAGGTTTTTTGGGTTTTGTCATTGATAGTGTGTTGAGTTCTTGTTTTTTTTTTTCTTCGTAATTTACGTCTGTGTTTATCCAACTCAGACCTTTGTGAAAGCTATTGTTGCTATTGTCTTTTATCGGATGGACTACTTTTGTAACTGACGCATGTACACTAATGTGACTACAGAAAACTCCAAATGCTTCTGCAACCAACTGGTACCGCAGACCAACACATTGCTGACCAATATTGGTTTCTACACTGCAAAAAGGACTTACTTACATTTGTGTCTTGTTTCTAGTCTAAATATCTACAAATTGTTAAATCAAGAACAATTTTTAGACAAGCAAAAACTACTGTCTTGAAATAATGTCAAAATTAAGTGTGTTTTTCCTTAAAACAAGCAAAATAATTTGCCAATAGTTTAAGGCAAAATAATCTAGCTTGGTTAGTAGATTATTTGGCTTGTTTTAGGGAAAAACTCACTTAATTTTAAAGATATTTTTTCTTAAAATAAGACTATGGGCTCTATTTTAACAATCTGGGTGCAAAGTCTAAAGTCTATGGCGCAAAAGCATCAAGGGCATGTTCGAATGCACTTTTGCTATTTTAAGGATGGAAAAATACGCTCTGTGCCATGGTACATGGTCTGAAGCTGGATTTATACTTTCACCTGGCGCCGCATTGCACACCTCTGCGTGCTGTTTAATGCAGTTTAATGCAGTGGTTCTCAATTTCAGTCCTCATGCCCCTACCCTCCCCCTCCCAGCATCCTTGTTTGCATATTTGACACACAAGGATCAGTTCATGGATCTCTCTGTTAATGAAGTGATGATCAGAATCAGGTGTTTTAAGTAGGCAGATATACAACATGTGCAGGGCGAGGGGGTTCGAGATCCGGAATTGAGAACCACAGGTGTAATGCAACTTGACGCTGTTGAAAGTTGTAGCAATTACGTTGTTTAACCAATAGGTGGTGACAGACAACCATCAAAAATATGTCATTGAATAGTCCTTCAAATATAATACATCTAGTAAAGAAACAAAGTTTTATGAGTGAATTATCTGAATCATTAATTGAAAATGACACCAAAAAATAAATATGATGTGTTGTGATGGTTTTAAATTTATACATTTAACAATATCAGTAAGATACCCACAGAATTCAATACTTATTAAGAATACTTATTTCTTGATTTTTATTTTTTTATTCAAATTACAGGTTCTAATATATGTTTGTTAAAACCAAAGGGTTAGGGTTAAGGTTAAGCTAATGATATTTGTCTCTTCTATTTTTTTGCTGATCTGAAAAATGGTCTGTAGCTATGTTTCCATCTACCTATTTTATGTATATCTATATATCTTACCTATATCTAAAATGTGCATAAAAAAATGGTTGATGGAAACACCATGATGCGCATAAATTTTGAAAATGCGCATAACATATGCGCATAACTGAGTAGGATAAACTTTTTATTCGATAAGAAAAGATGCGCTTAAACTACGATGGAAACACTTTTACCGTATAAATTCCAGTATGCGCATTAAAAAGGTCATGTGATTTTGTTATAAGAGATCATGTGATGATAAAAATGTGTGTGATTGAACAAACCAGCAGGCTATGCACATTATAAACCATCTGAAATGTTGTTTTGGTCATTCTAAAACGCCTTACCGTTTTAGTATTAGTGTTATTATATTATTAATAACATCCAGAATCAAGAGTGTCTGTGCTCCGCGTCTGACACCTTCAAACGCCACCGCGCGTTCACTGTGTGTCAGGATTGCCTTCCGAAGAGCAAGTCATTTATTAGATGAAGAAAAGATTGATGCAGCTTCTCCTACTGCAGTAAATTCAGTTTTTACTTTTAAAGGGTCTCGAAACACCAAAACACATTTTTTGAGCTGTTGACAGTCATATATGTGTCCCACGCTGCTATAAACACTATTAGGACACATATATCTCACTAACAAGTGAAAATTGGTTGTTTTTGCGTTATTTTGAGCAAATTCGTTCTTCCGGTTTGAAAAATTTTTTGAAGCTGCGTCACAGCCATGAGATACCTGCGTGTAAATCCAGAGTTGAGAGTGTCTGTCTGTCCCTGCGAGTACAACATGCATCTCTGAGGGTGCGGCATTAATTGATGAGAAAGACTTGGTTCAAACCAATCAGTGCGCTCTGTTGTGTATGACGTGCAACTTCATTAATATGCATGACAGCTTTGAAGACTATTTTATAGTCTATTTGTGTTGCCAAAACAAGTGAAAGAACAAGAATTTGGAGACATGGTTCGTCAGTGTTGCATTTATTAGTGCGCTGTGTTTATTATTGTGCTGCAACAAAGGTTTTGTTAGCATTTTTCCAATGTGAGAGCACTGCTGGACTCATGTGGATTACAGTGCACGCGACACGCGACAGAATGTGTTTGTAAGGAACATTTTTACCCGAGAGCTTTTTACATCTGGAAATGATGAATTCTGGAGTTGATGCTCGTCTCCTTTAAAAAAAGACACAGTTCCAGAGTGATTGTCCTGTCTCTACAGATTTGGTAAGTGTGCGATCAGTTCTTTGTTCATTCAGAAGTTAGTTTGTATTGTCAGCAGTGGTCTTTCAGTTTTTAAAGACAAACTATAGTCAAAATGATTTAGTTACTAAGTTTACAGTATGTTAATATCACTGCAATATTATAGTACAATATTATAGACTGAAAGATCCGCTGTAAATGCTGCTCTCCGAATTTAAACATGATCAAACTATTCCCGTCATGCAGGATTTTCTCCGCATTTTGTGACAGGATAGTCTATACACACACGGCTTTCTGACGCTACCTACCGAGTCATCTAAGTTATAGAGAAATGCGGAGGATTTGTTTTCTCCCATTCGCCGTGCGGTATCAAACATTGGATTAAAACTCAACTCTCCAGCAGTTCCTCGCTTTCAATATCTCGTTTGTCACAGGCAACATGCAGTAAATGTTCCTGAATAAAAAGTGAAAGTGCCAAACTGCAGTTAAAGTCGACAAATTAATAATTTGGCAAATTATTTGTTTACTGATGTCCACGTAAACACAGTCACTGTCTTTCTCCCCTGCGTCTGTTTGTTTTGCCTCACGCGTGCCCAAATGGAAACTCCCATATTTGCAAATCCTTCCCTCTTTCCCTCCCCCGACACTCCCACCTAAACGGAGCTGGATACGCCAACTTTTCCAGACTTTTTCCAAACTAGAGGTGTCAAAACACCCTGCTGAGACAGGGGGTTTCATGGCCCTTTAATATTTGGTGCCAGTTAATCAGGAAGTGACGATTTTGTTCACTTTGGCCCCGTTTACACTAATACGTTTTAGTAAAATAAGTTTTGCTACGGTTACGCTATCTGTCCACACTACGTCTGAGTTTTTGAGCCCCGAAAACGGAGCGTTTTGAAAACACTGAAGAGGCTGTTTTCATTCTAAAACGCTGCTGCTCCGTCTCAGTCTAGATGGGGGAAAACGGAGACATCTGAAAACGGAGGTGTGGCTGCAGACATTCGCCTCTCTGATTGGGGCTTTTCCCTCAATATTAAGTAGACTACACACAGTTCAGTCTTCATCCTCTCTGTGTAAGTTCATACTTCGCAAATTGATAAGAAAAACAAACTCCCGAGTGTGTAGTTTATAAAGTCATTCACATCACGCTGGCTACGCTGTTTCACTTTCTTAACAATAAAATGAAAACATGATGTGAGGAACTGCCTACTTTCATTTTGATATTTTTAGCAACTTAACAGACATTAAAAATGTTTAGGCGTCAGGTGGCTGCATAATATGAGCGTCATCTTCATGCATATTTATAACAAAACAGAGCCTATAAAATGACTGCCTCCTATCATTTTCATTGAAAATACGAAACATACCCTCTTTTACATTGAATATCAGTTTTAATAATTAATAATGGCCACTATAAAAGTATAACACACAGTAAGTTTATACAATAGAGAAAATAAAGGCAAGCTATCAGTCCGATGTGCAGAATTGTCCGCGGTTACATTATTTAAGATATTAACCTAACTTATCTTTGCGCTCAGCCAAAACGCGTTACCTGAGAACAAGTAATAGATTCAAAAGACAAAAATCGGAGAAAATGTACTTAGATATAGACAACAAGATGAATTAAATATCACGTTTAACAAATATAATGAGATTAGATCCAGCGGGAGATCCGTAATGAACAGCCTGACGAGCACAGCTCTCATATGGGTATGCGCTTAAAGCACGCTGCAAGAGTGTGTGTGTGATCACACGATGTGCGTTTTCACCGTTTTAGTGTAGACGGAGAGCTGTTCAGAAACGCTGGGTGAAACGCTAGTGTGGACGCGGATCGTTTTCCTTCTAAAACGCCGTTTTAAAACTAAAATGTACTAGTGTAAACGGGGCCTTTGACTCGTTGGATGGAATCGCAGCTTTATTTGCACTTCTTTTATGCGATAATCCAGTTTTGCACATAAAGTTCATTCGCATTTTTGGATGGAAACATAGCTTGTGATTCAAAAACCATAGTGTGATCCAAACCATGAGACTTGGGATCTGTTACACCACTAGTAGTGAACCAAGCTCATCACTGTCCTTACCAGTGCCCGAATTCATGCACACAACCTACTGACGAACGTTCTCGGGAGCTGAGACGCAGCATTAAACTGACTGGAATTACATGTGCATTAATTTTATTGCACACTATCCAGCCAATCAGAATCAAGAATTTCAACAGACCATGGAATGATTTAAGTTAACACGCAACAGGTTCTTTGTGTGAAAAAGCTACACAATGAAAGTGTTGTCAGTAAACAATCCCCAGGACTAGTGGAAAACAACTTTTGCACACTCTTCCAACTGCCACAAAGCACACTTCCATCATGGCACCTCACTTAACAGCTGTCTTGTATGAATATTGATGTTACGCAGCGTCGGTAAAGCGCCTGTGGTGCTGGCTGGAGGTCCCGGTGGCCTGTCGCGGCCCAAAGGCTCTTGCACCTTTCTGCTTTCAGTCATCACTTATTTAGCCAGCACATGTTCCTGGAGCGCCAGGCCTACAGCGGCTCTCCACTTCACTGAACTGCTTCCTCGCGTTAGAGCCGTCGCATCTCAAACCACACCGCAGCACAGACACGCTGTAAATTATTCCGATAAAGAGGCTAAAGGGAAGTTCAAGTGAGCCCAGAGACAAATGAATCCTGACAGCAGCAGTTAGCTTATTTGTAGCAATTTCAGCGGGTTACACATAAACTATCAGTCAAAAAGTTTGGAATTATTACTTTTAATGTTACTGAAAGAAGCCTCTCCGGCAGCTTTCAGAATGTGAAATGGGTCAAACGCACTCTGACATGCGCTCTAACCCGGTTATTGATTTCTACGCAGATTCTACATTGCGGTATTACATATATTGAACTATTGTATATTTGATTCTTACATGTTTCTTGTTATTCTTCTTTGATCTCTCTTTTATATTGACATTCCGAGTGGGAAGCAAAGTAAAACTTTCGCTGTACTTGAGATGTGCAACACAGCTACATTTAATTTAACCGTTACTGTGAAATATTATTGCATTTTTAAAATAACTGCTGCTTAATTAAATATACACTCACCGGCCACTTTATTAGGTACACCTGCCAAGCTGCTCGTTATTGCAAACTTCTAATCAGTCAATCACATGGCAGCAACTCAATGCATTTAGGCATGTGGACATGATCAAGACGATCTGCTGCAGTTCAAACCGAGCATCAGAATTAGGAAGAAAGGTAATTCAAGTGACTTTGAACGTGGCATGGTTGTTGGTACCAGACGGGCTGGTCTGAGTATTTCAGAAACTGCTGATCTATATGATTTTCACGTACAACCATCTCTAGGGTTTACAGAGAATGGTCTGAAAAATTGAAAATATCCAGTGAGCAGGTTTTCTGGGCGCAAATGCCCTGTTGATGCCAGAGGTCAGAGGAGAATGGCCAGACTGGTTTGAGCTGATTGGTGACAGTAACAACCGAGGTATGCAGAAGAGCATCTTTGAAAGCACAACACATCCAACCTTGAGGCAGATGGGCTACAGCAGCAGAAGAATACACCGGGTGCCACTCCTGTCAGCTAAGAACAGGAAACTGAGGCTACAATTCACACAGGCTCACCAAAATTAGACAATAGAAGACTGAAAAAATGTTGCCTGGTTTGATGAGTCTCAATTTCTGCTGCGACATTCGGACGGTAGGGTCAGAATTTGGCATCAACAACATGAAAGCAGGGATCCATCCTGCCTTGTATCAACAATTCAGGCTGGTGGTGGTGGTGGTGGTGGTGTTAGGTTGTGGGGGATATTTTCTTGGCACTCTTTGGGCCCATTAGTACTAATTGAGCATTGCGTCAACCTGAGTTAAGCACAGCCTACCTGATTTATTTTTCCTTTTTTAATGGAGAGTTCATTCAAAAAAAGTAAAATTGTCATTCTTTACTCAACCTTTACTTGTTCCGAACCGGTTTGTCGTTTTTTAAATTTTGTTTAACCATTAACTTCCTTAGTATTAGTTTTTTCTTTCAATAGTTACAGGTAACTTATGTAAAAAAAAAAAAAAAA